>OX243828.1:29007076-29117076 GCA_945859605.1 Lumbricus rubellus | reverse complement strand
CTTGTAGCAAACGAATGACGTGGTGAGGCCTCAACAGAAGAACAATGTCTACCATCGATTCAACACAAACAATGCACACGCAATAATTATAACAATAACAATAACAATGGCGTAGTAGTCTATGGTCTGAATGCATCTGGAATCATAGAGCAGCAGCAGCAGCAGCATGCACAATTATACAGCACAGATTAAGCTTAATTGTAATAATTATTCTTGACAGTATACATTTAACTTTGCTCAGCCGTCACATTATTATCTTAACCAAATTTATTATTATTGTCTCAATCAGATTAATTCTCGTCTGCTCGCAATAATTTTAAGTCCGCCTTTACTAGATTTCATTGCCATGTTGACATTCGTAAGTTCTGTTATGTTTGAAGTACGACGGTGCCACCCTTCTTCTTTCCACGTCAGCATTATCGTCGACGCCATTATTTTTGCAATCGTCCGCCTTTAGAAATTGAGTTTCCCGGTTTAATTTGCCGGTCTTGTACTGGCCAAGCTCCCCGAGTGACCTCATCCATCTGCCGACCTCAGCCACTTCTCTTCGTCCACTCCAGTTGTTTGATCGGCATGATCTCTTCGTCCCACGAGCTAGGACTGTCATAGCTAAAATGCATGCTTTATCTCTCATTGGCCCGGTATTGTCCTTCCTCCTTCAACGCGTTCCTCCGTATTAACTGGTGATTGGCCAAATGCCTCTTTTCATTGTCTCAATACCACTTTTTCGTCTCTTGGTCTAACGCACTGGGAGCACCTCTGATTGGTGTGCACTGAGAGAGGCGCTATGTAAATTTATTGATGCAATACAACACAACACGATAGGCTACAATTCAAACAGTAAACAACACTTTGAATCAATGACAGCAACTTTCGGGGGCTTGTCAGTAATGATTATTATAAATATTATTATTGTGCACGTTCTACAAGTAGACTGTATACTTGGAATGCATGATTGGC
Source organism: Lumbricus rubellus (assembly GCA_945859605.1). NCBI lineage: Eukaryota > Metazoa > Annelida > Clitellata > Crassiclitellata > Lumbricidae > Lumbricus > Lumbricus rubellus. The sequence continues at coordinate 29,116,116 of OX243828.1, read as the reverse complement.
TTACGAACATCTGGCATTCTCAATGAGGAAGTCAGCTGCAGTAGTGAACTTATCGATCGTCTCTTGCGAGTCGTCGTATCGAGACACGGCCAATGTGTCCACCTCGACTTCATATGTCGCTATGTTGAGTGTTTTGAAAGCGTCACTGAAGGCTTTTCTCGTGTGCTGCATGGCGGAATCGACACTCGCCACAATGACGACCCGAGTGACCTTGAAATGGACGAAGAGGTCGACCATTGGATCGGCGACGTAGACAAGGATTCCGCCGACCCTCGCGAACGTTCGATATCGTTGCGAGTCAGAGAAGTCAGGCGACGGACAACCATCGGAGATGACAGCGACGCCGCCTCCTCCTCCTCCTGCTTCGCTGCCTAAGATCGATGATCCGATCTGTCCCATGAGCTGACACGCCACCTCACAGTCGCTGACGACGATGGCTTTCCATTGCGGCAGAAACGATGTATTCGAATGATTAACCCTATATTCCGAAAGTATATCGATGAAGTCTCGAGACGAATCGTAAGCGTTGCAAAGACCAGTTCTTTGCAAGATTTTAAAAGTTCCGTTGACCTGACGAGCAGCGGCTGATACGATCAAATCGTTTCGACGCATATCGTCGTAACTGTAGTTGCCGAAATTCTTGAACTTCGTCAGAGATTGAACGACGATGATGAACGATGGAGCGACGCTGCTGTTCACTAAAGCAATCCAATCCACACGGTTTGTGTCGGTCACACGGCTTGTGCTGGTCACACTTGTACTGTACACTCCTGTGCTGCTCTTACTTGTGCTGTTCACACTTGTGCTGCTCTTACTTGTGCTGTTCACACTTGAGTCGTAATGAATAGTGGCTGCTGCTTCTATTGGATCCAATAAAACAGACATGGAAGCCAGAACAGCTAGTACATAGCAGCACCTAATGAACACGTAGTGCATCTCTACGACCACCGCATAGGAAGCCTAGACCTACATGTATCTTTGGTCCGACCGTCGGTCCGTCCGTCGGTCAGCCAGCGGGACACGTGGTACAACAGCAGCAACAGCAGGAGTTCGATGCTTGGGCGGCAGATAAAACTGAGTCGCCAAACGCTGTGTTATAGTAAGAAAGCTGAATCATAATAATCATAATAATAATAATAACAACATCGCTATCCTTCTAACACGACATGAATACGACGACTAATTATTGAGGAGAATTCAAAACAATCTGACGTCATACTCAACTTATTATTATGATGACGTCCTTTCCACATACTATCATATATTATATAATATTATAATTATGCTGCAATACATGTAGGGGTCTACCATGCTGCAATACATGTAGGGGTCTACCATGCTGCAATACATGTAGGGGTCTACCATGCTGCAATACATGTAGGGGTCTACCATGCTGCAATACATGTAGGGGTCTACCATGCTGCAATACATGTAGGGGTCTACCATGCTGCAATACATGTAGGGGTCTACCATGCTGCAATACATGTAGGGGTCTACCATGCTGCAATACATGTAGGGGTCTACCATGCTGCAATACATGTAGGGGTCTACCATGCTGCAATACACGGTGAACGGAAAAAAACCAAACCTCTCCTATTGCTACGATAATTTGTGTCATAATTCGTATATTTTAATAAAATTTGAAGAAAATTCAGCTTAAAGGACAAACATCAGATAACTATCATTTGTTAGTTATAATGTGCGTTCAAAATATCCTCCTTCGGCCTCAAAACACGCACATAGACGCGCTCGGCACTGTCTAGTAACTCTAGTTGCTGAATCAATTACAACTTGATCAGATTCGCTCCGTGCCTATATCATACGCTGACGCAGTTCTCCGACATCACACTACCTGTTCTTGTAAACTTTTTCTTGCATCACAGACCAGATTTTATAGTCCACGGGTCTAGGTTATTTGAAATGAATCAAGTTTGCAGGATAGCGCATCAACAACTGTCTTGATCGCTTAAGCCATGCCCGCTTGTTGACCACCGTTAGTTCAGTCGTTATACGCTTCTTGAAACATTTTAAATGACTTCAAGTTTTAGCTGGAATAGCGTATAATTATTAAAACTAGTTAAGTTTATAGTTGGGGATAAAATAGTTCTATTCTTAATAATATTTTTATATGTTTGGTGTTAATTTCTTTATTTATTGTAGAGGTTCGGTTTTTTTCCGTTCACCGTGTACATGTAGGGGTCTACCATGCTGCAATACATGTAGGGGTCTACCATGCTGCAATACATGTAGGGGTCTACCATGCTGCAATACATGTAGGGGTCTACCATGCTGCAATACATGTAGGGGTCTACCATGCTGCAATACATGTAGGGGTCTACCATGCTGCAATACATGTAGGGGTCTACCATGCTGCAATACATGTAGGGGTCTACCATGCTGCAATACATGTAGGGGTCTACCGTCCGCGGCGTGCATTTCGTTGCAGCAAAGCCATGATTTAAGATAATAATAAAATTGCTAATGGAAATAAATAAAGATTAAATTATAATATTAATAATACTAGATATGGGATGCAACGGCATGCATCCACGCATGCGCACCTTCGAACGTCGATCTGCATAGAGAAGAGCATCGATGTCGAGAGGAGGGGGGTGGGTGGTGGGTGGTGAGTGGTGGGTGGTGGGTGGTGGGTGGTGGGTGGTGGGTGGTAAGTGGTGGGTGGTGGGTGGTAAGTGGTGGGTGGTGGGTGGTGGGTGGTGGGTGGTGGGTGGTGGGTGGTGGGTGGTGGGTGGTGGGTGGTGGGTGGTGGGTGGTGGGTGGTAAGTGGTGGGTGGTGGGTGGTAAGTGGTGGGTGGTGGGTGGTGGGTGGTGGGTGGTGGGTGGTGGGTGGTGGGTGGTGGGTGGTGGGTGGTGAGTGGTGGGTGGTGGGTGGTGGGTGGTAAGTGGTGGGTGGTGGGTGGTGGGTGGTAAGTGGTGGGTGGTGGGTGGTGGGTGGTGGGTGGTGGGTGGTAAGTGGTGGGTGGTGGGTGGTGGGTGGTAAGTGGTGGGTGGTGGGTGGTGGGTGGTAAGCGGTGGGTGGTGGGTGGTGGGTGGTGAGTGGTGGGTGGTGGGTGGTGGGTGGTGAGTGGTGGGTGGTGGGTGGTGGGTGGTAAGTGGTGGGTGGTGGGTGGTGGGTGGTAAGTGGTGGGTGGTGGGTGGTGGGTGGTAAGTGGTGGGTGGTGGGTGGTGGGTGGTATTGGTAAGTGGTAAGTGGTGGTGGTGAGTGGTGGGTGGTGGGTGGTAAGTGGTGGGTGGTGGGTGGTAAGTGGTGGGTGGTGGGTGGTGGGTGGTAAGTGGTGGGTGGTGGGTGGTGGGTGGTAAGTGGTGGGTGGTGGGTGGTGGGTGGTAAGTGGTGGGTGGTGGGTGGTGGGTGGTGGGTGGTATTGGTAAGTGGTAAGTGGTGGTGGTGAGTGGTGGGTGGTGGGTGGTAAGTGGTGGGTGGTGGGTGGTAAGTGGTGGGTGGTGGGTGGTAAGTGGTGGTTGTGGGTGGTGGGTGGTGGGTGGTGGGTGGTGGGTGGTGAGTGGTAAGTGGTGGGTGGTGGGTGGTGGGTGGTAAGTGGTGGGTGGTGGGTGGTAAGTGGTGGGTGGTGGGTGGTAAGTGGTGGGTGGTGGGTGGTAAGTGGTGGTTGTGGGTGGTGGGTGGTGGGTGGTATTGGTAAGTGGTAAGTGGTGGTGGTGAGTGGTGGGTGGTGGGTGGTAAGTGGTGGGTGGTGGGTGGTAAGTGGTGGGTGGTGGGTGGTGAGTGGTGGGTGGTGGGTGGTAAGTGGTGGGTGGTGGGTGGTAAGTGGTGGTTGTGGGTGGTGGGTGGTGGGTGGTAAGTGGTAAGTGGTGAGTGGTGAGTGGTGGGTGGTAAGTGGTGGGTGGTGGGTGGTGGGTGGTGGGTGGTGAGTGGTGGGTGGTGGGTGGTAAGTGGTGGGTGGTGGGTGGTAAGTGGTGGTTGTGGGTGGTGGGTGGTGGGTGGTAAGTGGTAAGTGGTGAGTGGTGGGTGGTGGGTGGTAAGTGGTGGGTGGTGGGTGGTAAGTGGTGGTTGTGGGTGGTGGGTGGTAAGTGGTAAGTGGTGAGTGGTGGGTGGTGGGTGGTAAGTGGTGGGTGGTGGGTGGTGGGTGGTGGGTGGTGGGTGGTTGGTGGTGGGTGGTGGGTGGTGGGTGGTAAGTGGTGGGTGGTGGGTGGTAAGTGGTGGTTGTGGGTGGTGGGTGGTGGGTGGTAAGTGGTAAGTGGTGAGTGGTGGGTGGTGGGTGGTAAGTGGTGGGTGGTGGGTGGTGGGTGGTGGGTGGTGAGTGGTGGGTGGTGGGTGGTAAGTGGTGGGTGGTGGGTGGTAAGTGGTGGTTGTGGGTGGTGGGTGGTGGGTGGTGGGTGGTAAGTGGTGAGTGGTGGGTGGTGGGTGGTAAGTGGTGGGTGGTGGGTGGTAAGTGGTGGTTGTGGGTGGTGGTTGGTGGTTGGTAAGTGGTAAGTGGTGAGTGGTGGGTGGTGGGTGGTAAGTGGTGGGTGGTAAGTGGTGGGTGGTGGGTGGTGGGTGGTGGGTGGTGAGTTTGAGCAAAGAACCGATGAAGAACGTTGGCAGCAGCTCTGTTCTAAGACCGTTCTCGGTCCTTCATCATTCTGATAGTTTTATAGAAAGTGTTCACTTGAATCACTTCACCACTTCATCAGAGCACTTCAAACTTCTGAGATCATTGTTTAGTTTTCAAAGCGACGACATCGTCCTCCATTATTATTATAGTCAACTGCATGTCAAGCCTTCGCATCATGATAATTATTATTGTTGTAGTGACAAGTAAGAGCTGTATTTGGATTGCAGGTTGAGGTCGTGTATACGAAAGAAACAGACACAGGTCTGTGTGTATATATGTGTGTGTATATATGTGTGTGTGTGTGTGTGCGTATATGTGTGTGTATATGTGTGTGTGCGTGTGTGTGTATGTGTGTGTGTGTGTGTGTGTGTGTGTGTGTGTGGGTGTGTGTGTGTATATATGTGTGTGTGTTGGTGTGTGGGTGGGTGTGTGACTCGAGGGTCCTACCTCCAGTCATCCCATGCCATGGGGGTTGTCTGATTGGCTAGCAGGCCGTCAGCAAACCCGTCTTGGATCGTTGCCCATAATATCTACTCTACATGCGATATAGCAATAACTATAGCAATCATCATCATCATCATCATCATCATCATCATCATCATCATCATTGGGCTCAATGCCCGTAAGAGTCCGACGCCACTCTCTGTCTGAGTCTGTCTCGTGTCATGCTACCCAGCCTCAACCGGTCTGGTCAGCAGGTCTGCTCCATACCATAAACATCTTGGAGCAGCTAGACCACCTTGTCTGATTGAAGAGAATATTGGGGGAGAGGCATGGAGGACAACCTGGGTCAATGCCCGTATGTGTCCCATGCTCTCTCCTCCGACTCTCTCCACCGGTCTGTCCTGACCGGCCTGTGCTTGTATGCTCCACATCATGACACCTTGAAGCATCTGGGTCGCTATGTCACTTGTGTCGTGGTTTTTGCGGATTTCAATCGTCTTGGTCTTTTAATGCCAGTGTATCGCCACCCATCTGGCAAACCTTCCTCCTTTGTCCGGGCTTAGGACCGGCACAGAGACGTTGTTGGTTCGCTGTGGCGGAGGATGGATGCATTTTAACGTCGTGCCCAAGACAGAACTATAGCAATGTTATAATTTATATATTCAGAGTTTGACGCTAATCGTCATCATTATATCCTAGACTACATGTATGTCATGTATGTCATGTATGTCATGTATGCCATGTATGTCATGTATGTCATGTATGTCATGTATGTCATGTATGTCATGTATGTCATGTATGTCATGCATGTCATGTATGCCATGTATGTCATGTATGTCATGTATGTCATGTATGTCATGTATGTCATGTATGTCATGTATGTCATGTATGTCATGTATGTCATGTATGTCATGCATGTCATGTATGCCATGCATGTTATGTATGTCATGTAAGTCATGTATACCATGTATGCCATGTAAGCCTTTGTCATGTATGTTATGTATGTCATGTATGTCATGTATGTCATGTATGTCATGTATGTCATGTATGTCATGCATGTCATGTATGTCATGCATGTCATGTATGTCATGTATGTCATGTAGGCCTTTATCACGTATGTCACGTATGTCATGTATGTCATGCATGTCATGTATCGTCGTCACATGTAAACTTATGAATAAAGAAGAATATTCAGAATCAAGAAGAGAATTAATCACATCAACTGTCGATGAAGGTGAACCTTGACCTTGACCTTGACCTTGGCTTCTCAACTTCGTCCTACGAGACAGAGCATGGTTGGTTGAATTACAAAACGAGATCTCTCTCTTACTCACTTCTCGAGATTCCTCAACCAGTAATTAATTATTCAATAAACAAGACAGATATATAATTATACCAACTGAGAACATCCTATTTTTTTCATCCTAGAAGGCAACAAAAGAGTAAACTGGAGAAATACAGCGATCACAATAATTCTCAAAAAGAATCGTTGTTCAGCAAACACCTCCTCCTCCTCCTCCTCCGCACTGCTGAGAGGATGACGAGCAGAAGTCGTTCATCATCTGTCCTCGCATCCTCGCTTCCTCCTCCTCCGCCGCCTGTCTCTCTGCTGCTGCAGCTGCTGCTTCTTCTCCTCTTCTTCTTCTGCTCCATTCCTCTTCTTCGTCAGCCACGAACTCCTTCCTTGCCGCCAGATGGCAACTCGTCTTCTCCGTCACTGGACGACATCCGGGCAACAGGATTCTATTACATCCGGGAATCTGGATGACGTCGTTGTCAACGGATCGACGGCATTGGTCAGCAGAAGATGCGATTGGGAGAAGCTGAGCGTTGCATGTCGATGGTGATGATCTGGGGTTGGCTATGAAGGGCAGAGGTCGAGGTGGCCGATACCAGTTGAGACAAGTCGCCACAGTGGCTTTGTTAGGTTCCGCTTTGAATAGACGATTCTTCAGAACTGGACTTGGAGTTCGTCGATGGGGATTGTCATGACCATGGCTCGTACTGTAAGTCGTCAGACCTGGACGGTCAACGGTCAGGCGCATTCGGGTGACCAGCTTCTGCCTCAGTCCGTCCACTTCCACTGGATCACCGCGGAACTGATGACCGTAGGTGGAAAGGAGTGGACCGGACTTGTCCAGTTCCTCTTTCATTGGCATCCACGTCAGCAGATCTGGCTGACCATCTCTGTTCTTGCTCTTCACTCGCTTCTTTCCAATGCCCTGCAACATGGAAATAAATATGATGACGACGACGACGACACCGTCATCATCATCTTCATCATCTTCATCTTCATCATCATCATCATCATCATCATCATCATATCGATCGTCTTTTTCAAGCCGAACGACATTTCGATTCGATTCAAAAAGTACGAATGAATTTTATGTCCAGTGAACAACAAACATCTGTAATTGTTATCGACGAATCAAACGAAAGCAGGGATGACGTATAGGTCGCATGGATGACGTATAGGCCGCATGGATGACGTATAGGCCGCATGGATGACGTATAGGTCGCAGGGATGACGTATAGGTCGCATGGATGACGTATAGGTATAGTTGCACGCCTTCCACGTTATTCGCATATTTCTACTTTCATGTTTGAACAACTCCATTGGCTTCCTCTAACTGCGCGCATTAAGTTTCAAATTCTCATCTTGGTCTCCAAAGCTCAACGGGGCCATGCCCCGAAATATCTAGCCAATGAAATTCACCGCCCTCTTTCAGTCTCCTCACATCGCCCACTCCGCTCTTCAAATAGATTTGATCTTTTAGTTCCTCCTACTAGAACGGCTATGGCTCAGTCCCGATCCTTTGCATCAATTGACCCTCTCTTTGGAATATTCTGTACCCATCGACTCGGTCTCAACTTCTAATTCCTCCTTCTCATTTTCTTTCTTCAAAACTTATTTATTCTTTCGTGGCCTTAGGCACTCTGAACGGTTCACCCTAGTAGAGGCGCTTTGTAAATGTTTTAATACAATATAATAGTTGTATGTAGTTGTGAATAGTTGTATATAGTTGTATATAGTTGAATATAGTTGTATATAGTTTAGAGGAAGTCTAAACATGAAGCTGAAGAAGAGAATGGTGAAGACATTGGTGTGGAGTGTTGTCCTGTACGGCTCGGAAACGTGGACAATGCGACAAGAGGACATAAAGCAACTGGAGGCCTTCGAGATGTGGATCTGGCGCAGAATGGAGAGAATCTGCAGGGTTGAGCGAAAAACGAATGAAGATATCTTACAGTTGGTGGAAGAAAAGAGATCACTGATGGACACTATACGTGGGCGGCAGAAGAAATGGATAGGACATATATATATATATATAAATATATATATATATATATAGTTGCATAAAGTTGTATATAGTTGCATATAGTTGTATATAGTTGCATATAGTTGCATATAGTAGCATAAAGTTGTATATAGTTGTATATAGTTGCATAAAGTTGCATATAGTTGCATATAGTTGTATATAGTTGTATATAGTTGCATACAGCTGTATACAGTTGTATATAGTTGCATAAAGTTGTATATAGTTGCATAAAGTTGTATATAGTTGTATATAGTTGTATATAGTTGCATATAGTTGCATATAGTTGTATATAGTTGCATATAGTTGCATAAAGTTGTATATAGTTGTATATAGTTGTGTATAGTTGTGTATAGTTGTATATAGTTGCATAAAGTTGTATATAGTTGTATATAGTTGTATATAGTTGCATAAAGTTGTATATAGTTGCATATGGTTGTGTATAGTATGTAAATAGTTGTGCATAGTTGTGTATATGGTTGTATATAGTTGTATATAGTTGAATATAGTTGCATAAAGTTGTATATAGTTGTATATAGTTGCATATAGTTGTATATAGTTGTGTATAGTTGTATATAGTTGTATATAGTTGCATAAAGTTGTATATAGTTGTGTATAGTTGTATATAGTTGCATATAGTTGCATATAGTTGCATAAAGTTGTATATAGTTGTATATAGTTGTATATAGTTGTATATAGTTGTATATAGTTGCATATAGTTGCATAAAGATGTATATAGTTGTATATAGTTGCATGAAGTTGTGTATAGTTGTATATAGTTCTGTATAGTTGTATATAGTTGTGTATAGTTGCATAGAGTTGTGCATAGTTTTGCATAGTTGTATATAGTTGTGTATAGTTGTATATAGTTGCATATAGTTGCATAAAGTTGTATATAGTTGTATATAGTTGTGTATAGTTGTGTATAGTTGTATATAGCTGTGCATAGTTGCATAAAGTTGTGTATAGTTGTACATAGTTGTGTATAGTTGCATATAGTTGTGTATGGTTGTATATAGTTGTACATAGTTGTGTATAGTTGTATATAGTTGTATATAGTTGTGTATAGTTGCATAAAGTTGTAAATAGTTGTATATAGTTGTGTATAGTTGTATATAGTTGTATATAGTTGCATAAAGTTGTATATAGTTGTGTATAGTTGTATATAGTTGCATATAGTTGCATATAGTTGCATAAAGTTGTATATAATTGTGTATAGTTGTATATAGTTGTATATAGCTGTGCATAGATGCATAAAGTTGTGTATGGTTGTACATATTTGTGTATAGTTGCATATAGTTGTGTATGGTTGTATATAGTTGTACATAGTTGTGTATAGTTGTATATAGTTGTATATAGTTGTGTATAGTTGCATAAAGTTGTAAATAGTTGTATATAGTTGTGTATAGTTGTATATAGTTGTATATAGTTGCATATAGTTGCACAAAGTTGTATATAGTTGTGTATAGTTGTATATAGTTGTATATAGTTGTGTATAGTTGCATAAAGTTGTGTATAGTTGTATATAGTTGTGTATGGTTGTATATAGTTGTATATAGTTGCATATAGTTGCACAAAGTTGTATATAGTTGTGTATAGTTGTATATAGTTGTATATAGTTCCATAAAGTTGTATATAGTTGTGTATAGTTGTATATAGTTGTATTTAGTTGCATAAAGTTGTATAAAGTTGTATATAGTTGCATATAGTTCCATAAAGTTGTATATAGTTGTATATAGTTGTATATAGTTGTGTATAGTTGTATATAGTTGTATATAGTCGCATAAAGTTGTATATAGTTGTATATAGTTGTATATAGTTGCATAAAGTTGTATATAGTTGTATATAGTTGTATATAGTTGTATATAGTTGTAGGCCTATATAGTTGCATAAAGTTGTATATAGTTGTATATAGTTGTATATAGTTGTATATAGTTGTATATAGTTGTATATAGTTGTATATAGTTGTGTATAGTTGTATATAGTTGTATATAGTTGCATAAAGTTTCATATAGTTGTATATAGTTGTATATAGTTGCATAGAGTTGTATATAGTTGTATATAGTTGTATATAGTTGCATAAAGTTGTGTATAGTTGTGTATATTTGTATATAGTTGTATATAGTTGTATATACCTCTGCTTCGTGTCGGATCAACTCTCTGTTGTCATGATGCGTGAACGGATAATTCGTTGTTGCCTCCTGGTTGCACACATCATCAGCAGCAACGACAACAACAGCAACACATACAACAGACAACGCATTAGTGATGAGACAACATCGTCAAAACACGTCTCACAAATCCAACGCATTATACATCTACGTACATAAGTTATATATATTATATATATATATATATATATATAAATTATACATCTATGTACTATTGTACATAAGTCATATAAATATAAATTATACATCTATATATATAAGTTGTATAAATATAAATTATAAAAATTTACATCTATGTACATAAGTTGACGAAGAAGAAGAAGAAGAATAAGAAGAAGAAGAAGAAGACGAAGAAGAAGAGGGAGGGGGAGAGGGAGGGGGAAGGGGAGGGGGAGGGGGAGGGGGAGGGGGGGGGGGGGGGGGGGGGGGGGGGGAGGGGGAGGGGGAGGGGGAGGGAGAGGGGGAGGGGAGGGGAGGCGGAGGGGGAGGGCTGACCTTGAATCGTCTGTTGAAGACTTCCGGTGGTTTTGGTTTCGCAAGTTGTCGATACAAATCCATGACGTCACTTCGTGCTTTCGCGCGATGATGTCCATGAAAGCCACTGTTGTTCTGTAGAAATAGCAATCAATCAAACAATCAATCAATCAATCAATCAATTCATTTATTGTAACCATCAACCATAAACAATAGACTTCATAGTACAAGATGCTTCACATGATCGGATGGTAACAAGGAAGGCTCTAAGGGATTAATATCCCGCTAACAGAGACACCTGTATTTACATGTACAATTTTAACTGATGGCTAAACGGTTGATATCATGAATTGAATAGTAGACAAAACAACAGTATGAAATTACAATTAATGCAGTCTTCTTCAGCCTTCTGCTGTTGAGCAGATTTGTGACATGGACGACCTCATGATAGTCTATAGGCCTAATAGCTTAGAAGGCCTACCTCGGGTATATCGGGCATAACTTTTGAAAGGCGTTTAAACATCAACACAATAATAATTGTTGCCTAAATGAACCTCCCCGGGTACTAAGGGTTTTACCGTCTTATAGGGGCAGACAATCATCTAAACTCTATTGAAACCATTAACTTTGTAGGTATCTCTCATTCAACTGCGCGCTGGCTATAATTGATTACTGAAGACTAGTAGGCCTATAGGCCTTAACACACACACACACACACACACACACACACACACACACACACACACACACACATACATACACACGCTACACAGTCTACTCATTTCAGCTTCGTCGTTTCAGATGATCTAAAACTTACCCAACTGCCGATAATTTCCGGAACCGGTTGCATGACAGAATTATTTGCTGTTGATTAGACTTTCTTCGCAGCAGAAATAATATTATTATTGTACGATGAGCAAAAAACACTGACTCGAAGTAGAAAGAAAGCAGAATTATTTATTTTCTATCTATCTCTTATTGCTTGATCATTAAATAAAACGTTTCAGTCGTTTACACGAATTCAATCGGAATGACGTCACAACTAATCGTCAATTCTTCTCGATGACGTAGACAGGACCAATATTACTTTAGTAAATCTATCACATCAGAGCAACGACCTTTATTCTATATTGTATTGTATTGGACTGGGCTGGACTGTATTGTATTGTGTTGCTTTATAATAATAACAATGACGATTTCTATGGCGCCGTAACACAGCCATGCCGTTACAAGGGCGCCTCACATAGCCTACTAAACTAAATAGCAGGATAGGCCTTGAGGAATTAATGAGTCTTAAGTCCAGATTTGAAGGAGTCAACTGAGCCAGCTGCTCGCAGGGGGGGGGGAAGACTGTTCCAGCATCTGGGGCCTGCCACTGAGAAAGCGCGGTCACCGAAACGGGTTTTCATCCGTGACATCTCATGGAGAGGTCAGTATTGTATTGTATTGTATTGCATTGTATTGTATTGCATTGCATTGAATTGTAGTGTATATATTACTAAACAGAGCTTCTTATGTTGAGCTGCCCAGTGACGTCGAGGCGGCAGAGAAAAAGAGCAGGAAACAATTTTATACATGAGAATTTTCGAGAGAATAAGATGTAGGCCTAAACATGTCACGTCATCAAAGCAGCACATCGAATTGTCATTTTGTCGTGTTGAAATCATTAAAAAAAATATTGCATGACCATAACCTGATTATATTTACCAAGTCCGATCTTTTTCAGCGCTCGAGAATAATCTGGTTCTCCGGGTTTGACTTTCAAGTGGCGCTATAGTGATTTGGAGATTACGATTGCGAATTTGTGGAAAATACCGATGAGTCATTTTGAGTCGGTAGCAGCAGTGGCCTGGACACTGGACAGCTCCCGGTGTTCCTTCAGTTTTAATTGTTTCGGTATTCAAATTGTTATTCTGACTATTATTGTTGCATGAGATTAACCAGGTCTTGGATCTATGGAACTCTCTAAGGAGGAATGGTCTACGCGTAGGCAGGCATGGTTTTAATTGGAATATGATGGAAGAAATGATGAATCAGGGTAAGACGGCGTTAACCGTTTTCGATTTTAGGAGAAGCAATTTTAGAGTTCGGGGAGTGCGGAAAATAAGTAGGCTACAGCTCACTGATGAGGAGATTTAACGACCTGTTCACATGCAACTTTCATTAATAAATTATTATAGGCCTAATCCAGTTGTTCACAAGTCATTCCTTACCTGCAGTTGAATGAAAATCTAGTAAACTTTAATGCACTGTTTCTTAACTACATTGTTACTTTATCGTCACTTTGAAGTTTTCATCGATGCTCTCGATGGTTTTGAGTAATAGTAGGCCTACTGTTGTCAACCATTGATTATGTGATCTATAACCAATATCTTTGATGGAGCACTTACTTGCTAGGCTAGTAGTGAGTGGGCGGCTGTAGACTTAGAGGTCTGAGATAGACACCCGTAGCAACGCTGGTGTGAGTCGAAATTTCTCATCAAAGATGTTGGGTGGAACGCCGTTGATCGTTTTTGGTGAGAACTAAATTCTTTTAGACCTCTGATATTTACCCAGTTTCTTGAGTTTGATGCTAAATTTGCGTTATTTTTTGCCATTTGTTTAAATTTCAGGTGGGTCTACAAAGCGGGAACAGGGACGAAAAGTGCAGCTTGGAAATGTATCTGCAGCGAAGGTGAGCGATAATAAGATTTATTTTCTTATGGCCGAGTCACGCCGTCCAATTTCGCCGCATGAACATGTCTGCTCCTGTCGGATAACGACGGACACTTTCTCCAACACAACTTTTACATTATACTTTTCCTGATTTTTAATCTTTTCATCGAAAGATAAGTGTTTTCTGGTTTTGGTGATTTTAGATTGCATTAAAATTGATGCGCGTAACAGAGTACTTGCCAAAGATACGTTTGCATATGCAGTCTGTTCCGGCTTTTGTAGAGCCAGCCAAGGACGGAAATAATTAATATTTTCCACCGCAAATTAACGTTGCAAGAAACTGATGGAAATCTTCATTGGAGCGTGATTAATATTAGCCTTATTTCAATGTTGGTTAAACCGTAGTTTAGGCTGTTTAATTATTTTCATTATCGATATCCCGTAGTTTAGGCTGTTTAATTAATAAACGCCTAAAATCATGAATGTAACGCGCCATAAAACGCGCTATTCCAATTTCTGAACATTCGCAACCGGAAGTAGCAATATAAACCGAAAACGCGAGAAGATGGAAGCTGGATTGACGAAAAAACGGTACTTTTTTTATCCGACAACCAATTTCTTACATTCGATGACAAATATTTAGTGACGAAATAGAAGCGGGATTTTACGCATGAGGGTCGGTTAGGGCTCAGGTTAGGCGTCGTGAGGGTCGGTTAGGGTTAGTTTTAGGGTTAGTGTAGTCATTCTGCTGAAAATGAAGCTGGATTGATGAAAAACGCTTAAGAAGTAGAACCTGGATAAAGGCATTTTATACCTGAAATGGAAGCTGGATAAAGGCATATTTATAGTTGAAATGGAAGCTGGATTGAACCTGGCGATCCAGAAATTACTTGTATATCATTTATACACATGCAAATAATTTAACAGCCTCACTTTTTGGCCAAATAATTAAACAGCCTAAACTACGGTTTAACCTCAATGTTCATGAAGTAAGTAAGTAAGAATATTCTTTATTTGAATCATGAGTGAATGATTTGGAATTGCAGTACTTAACAGTGTTTATGAAGAAAGGGCAAATCGGTAAACGTGCAGACTTGCTGCTCGTACTCTAAACAATATGGCCGTTAACGAATGCAATAAAATTAGAGCGCGACCTATAGACGACATCGCAACGTGAGGGTCGGTTAGGGCTCAGGTTAGGCGTCGTGAGGGTCGGTTAGGGTTAGTTTTAGGGTTAGTGCAGTCATTCTGCTGAAATTGAAGCTGAATTTATGAACAATGTCGTCGATGGTCGCGCTCTAATTTTATTGCATTTCTTGGCAGCCATATTGTTTGGAGTACGGGCAGCCAGTCTGCACGTTTGCCGGCAAATCAGTGATAAAACAAACATATTGTTTGTATAGATGCAAATTTAATAGCAAGTAAGGAATAACATGTCTCTTAGTAGGTGTCTTGATTGGGGATAATACATAAATTCTGATTGATTATTTTTGCTGCATACTGAAAATGAAATGGCTGGCTGAAATGGAGGAGGGAAAAGAGGGAATAAGGATAGCAGGAAGATTACTGAATAACTTGAGATACGCAGACGATACTACATTTAGCAGGAAAAAAGCAGATTTGTTACTACTAATAAAAAGACTAAAGAGTGAAAGCGAAAAGGCTGGTCTTTATTTTAACATAAAGAAGACAAAGATTATGACAACAGTTGGGGCAGACAATTTTGTGATAGACGGAGAGGAATTGGAGGTGGTTTCAAGCTTTACGTTTTTAGGATCTGTAATAGAAAAAGAGGGCAAGTGCGATACGGAAATAAAACATAGGGGAGCGATAGGAAAAACTGCAATGAATGGATTGGAAAAAATATGGAAGGATAGGCATGTGAGTACAGATACGAAAAAAAGACTGGTGAGGGCTTTGATAATACCCACAGTACTATATGTTTGTGAGACATGGACAATGACCAAGATAATGAAAAAAAGATTAACGCATGTGAGATGTGGATTGGGAGGAAGATGCAGAGAATATCTTGGAAAGAAAAAAAACAAATGAGTGGGTGCGCACAGAAATTGGTATCGACATGGATGAGTCGTTACAACAAACAGTGCTAAGAAGAAAGTTGGTTTTCTTTGGTCATGTTATGCGTTCAAATGGTTTGGAGAAAGATATGATGCTGGCATGCGGTGAGGAAGGAGAAAACAAGGGCGACCAAGGAAAAGGTGGTTGGACGATGTTCAAGAAACAACAGGAATGAATCTGGAACAACTAAGAGAAGCGACATCAGAAAGAAAGCAATGGAGAAGGCTGGCCTTGTCGATCGCTAGAGTTCAACGAACTGACAGCACAAGGTGACAAGGTGACTGAAAAAGATCAATTCTTCAAATTTCTGTTCATGCCATCAAATCAAATGCAGATTCACCAAGTCATGAAAAATTTGACAGAAATACAGTAGTCATCAAAATCCAGACTTGCCACACATGAGATACAGATCAATTGACCAGTTTCAAGTAAAGCAGTTGCCAGCTTAAATGCAGGTTCAGATTTACTGGCTCTATGGCAGCAGTTCTTACCGTTGTATGAATCCTTTCACAGCAAAAAGTGTAGATTTTCTTACAAGTGGCCAAACATTACAGATCCGTGATGATCGACGTAGACAGAATAAAATGATCCATGTAGGCAGAACAAAAGCTGGAATGATATGACCTGATGACAGTGCGTGTAAGAGCGACTGTTTTGCATTGAGTTTCTACAGATATTTTGGAGAATTTGTAGAAAATTTTATCGAATCGTTAGTACAAAACGGGAACACTTGTAAGTCTTGTATCAGGTAAAGTTTGATAACACTGGCCCTAGTAAGAAAATGTACAATATTGTACATCCATGTATATTTGCGCCTCTGAGTAGAGAGGTTAAAGGGGTGCTATAGAAATGGAGAAATAAATAAATAAGTCCCAATTCAGATGCAGGTTTTTATCAGACTTGAGAACCTCCCACAAATTCAGATGGAAAAATTTACAGAATAAAAGAGTTTACCAGCATGCCAACTTTTTGGAATATTAGTCCCACAATGTTTTGTATGGCTGACTACAGGATTGCCAAAATCTGAAACTAGCAACAGAGTTGGAGGCAGTATTAGGAGTGAAAAACTGGTAGCACAGGCTCACAACTTGGGAACTTGAAAGTGTCACAGAAATTCATGTTGACAAGTCACCTTATTAATGTCATAATATTATGGTTTTGATTAAATCTTCTCTTTAGTCAATGAAATAGAAGTCGAATGGTACAGAAAAGTACTAGTTTATCCAAGGAGATGACGCCAAATCAGCGAAGCAATTCTGTGCTGTGGTCTGTGTTGTGAGGATCATACAGTCTGCACAGGGCCTGAGAAATCCTAAGACCGATGCTGAATGCAGTTTTCACAAGTGCATCATTATTTTCATTAGATACATTTTATTACTTCATTATCTTCAAGTTTGTATATAAATTTTGGCTTCTTGTGAATCAAGTCCAAAGAATGGAATTTTATTCAATTTATTCAACTTTCTTTTATTGGTAATGTGCAGCTAAAGAGAATTTATATTTTATACCAAGTCATGATGCTGATGAGCTTACAGAGTGTGATTTTATTTTAGGCTATTGCAGACATCATCCGAACATGTCTGGGACCAAGAGCTATGCTTAAAGTAAGTCTACCATATTGTTCGACCATATATCACTCCTTTGTTTAGGTTGCAGTGACGTCATAATGGCAAAAAATTAAATCAATATATCTATATATTCTTTACCCAAACAGACAGATACAGAAACACCCATACACATATATGGCATTATGGCTGGACTGTTAGCGTCTCTGAGTGGGCTACGTGAGGAGACGCTGTATAAATTCTTTTGATGGCCATAAATATGTACTACGTAGCGTCGTAGCCATGGTTAACAAACATCAAACAGCAAAATAACCATTCTGTTGAGATGAAATTGTATGCATTGTTGAAATAAGAAAATTCTGCATTTGGCGTTTTTGTGATTTTATAATAGTTTTAGCTATTTTGAAAATAAAAATTCAAATGATGGCTGCAATGCCAAAGGCAGGCTTAAAAATATCATGGTCATTATTAGCGAACACTTGCTAAAAATGCCATTTTTTTAAAATTGAATTTTTTGCAATTTTGGAATAATTTTTCAATATTTGAGTGATGTAATGTATGATGTAGTTTTAGTTAAATTGGAATTAAAGATTAAAATCTCTGCCATTGTTTTAATAGCTGACACAACTGAAAGTCTGATCCAGGGATATTGACTAGTGGATGTTAGACACATTGGTTCTCATGTAAAAAACCATGACCTATAGTTCGTAAGATACAGTGTATTGCCAAAGTTCTTGCTGCAGAATGCGAGAATTGGGTGGAAATGGGTTTTTTTTCAAAGGGATGTTTTGTTGCCAAACTTTCAGTTAAGTGTTTCAATTAAGAAATGCTTCTGAATTAACCGTCTCTCTTTTAAGTTGTGTGGTATTTTTAATCAAGTTATTTAATTAGGTGCTTAAACATTGCAAGTGATGACCTCCAAGGTCATATATATGCCACAGTGCTTTTACAATTGTTGTTGCGATAGATTTCATATTTACATAATTGCTGATCAGAATTTGAATTTTCATTCTCTCTGCATCATGTGATAAACCGACTTTGTTAACCGCTTTGCTAGATTACGATTCCCTCGTTGGAGTTGCACAAGTTTGTCTCAACGTCGAAATGAATTGAGTTGAATTGAGTTGTGAGACGATTGTTGTCTCAATTTCTGTTTTCACAGATGTTGATGGATCCAATGGGTGGAATTGTCATGACCAATGATGGCAATGCAATTCTTCGTGAGGTAAATTATCTGCACTCCGTTCACGTTAATCTGAAATATTATCATAATAAACTCTGTCAATCATTTCATTCCTCAAATTCGTAGAGAACCAGTTCTAACATGAATTGTATTTCTTAAGAGCTGAAATTCTTAAACTGCAAGAATGTAGGCAGAATGACAACTTGTTGCTAACTAATGATTACATGTAGATTGATTTTTGATCAACAAGCTGATTATATAATACAAGCGATATTTAATTTTAAGGTGTAGTCACTAAGGAATGGTGTATGATGGTCACTCATTTATAATGATAATTACTCGCTGGAGCGTGAAAACAATGTGAACGTAACAATGCGTAATTCAGCCAATTGAAACGGTCATGTAAACTGATGTCTTAGAGACTTAGACTTTATTTTTGTATTTACTGAAAATTTGATATCCCAGTCCAACCCCTGTCAAATAAGACAGTCTTAAGAAGAGAAAGAAATGAAGTAGAAAGGCCAATAGGTATTTGACGAAGGATAACAGGGAGTTCATTCCAGGTCGCAGGGCCAGCCACGGAGAAAGCACGGCGCTGCCTGATTGCAGTCCATGAGCGTGGAACAAAAAGTTCCGCTTGTGCAGCTGAGCGGAGAGAGCAGCGGCGTTGAACATGCGTGGTCCATCAGAGCTCCTGCAAGAAGCCAAACCCTCAAAGCAGCGCCGGACCAAGACAAAAATTCTGTAAGTAATCCGCTGTGGGTAAGGGAGCCAGTGGAGTACATCCCGCATGTACTCGGTGACTCGGCCAAACTTGGGAATGCGGCCAAACCGTCAATGAGGCGGGCAGCAGTGCTCAGGACCCTATTTAGGGGCCCCACCTGACAGGCTGGAAGTCCACCGTATATGGCGCTGCAGTAGTCCAAGCGTGAAACTACAAACGCATGAACAAGTGTTGAGGCTGCGCTAGGAGTCAAAGAGTGGGAAATGACCTTGAGCTGCCGAAGCTGGTAGTAACAGCTGCGACACAGAAGGTTAATGTGTCGCGTAAATGTGAGTTCCTGGTCAAGGATGACTCCCAAATTCCGGACTGAAGTGGAAAAAGTGAAATGTGGATATTTCAAGGACAGGTAAGCTAAATCAATTTTAGAAAGCTGCTGGGGCGTTCCAAGCCAGTTGAATGATTGAAGTTGGTGAAACACTTGAAAGCAGGTAGACTATGTAAGGCTGTTTGGATCAAACAGGTGATCTATGGACAGAAGTAGGTGTGTGTGTGCGTGCGTGTGTGTGTGTTCATCAGTGTAGGATAATTGCACGATGAATCGTCTGCGTCGGAAGCAATCCACTGCAAGACGACAGTCGCATGAAGTTGATGTACAACAGAAATGCTGTGGAATTCTGTTTACATTTCTTTGGTCTGTCGGTCAAGAACTGACCAAGATATCGCTTCGTAAACATGTGCTTGCTCTATAGCTTAATATTTCATTTGTTGTCAGATTGGTTGTCAGATTGATTGTCATGATGCTATAGGTGAAACAATTCTTGTCATTTAAGGGTTTGGTTGTCAGAATTTTTATTTTAGTATCTGTGTATTTTAAACTTTCCTGCATGTTATTGAAATGGTTTAGATCATGTTATTCAAATGGTTTGGATCATGTTATTCAAATGGTTTAGATCATGTTATTCAAATGTTTTAGATCATGTTTTTCAAATGGTTTGGATCATGTTATTCAAATGTTTTAGATCATGTTTTTCAAATGGTTTAGATCATGTTATTCAAATGGTTTAGATCATGTTATTCAAATGTTTTAGATCATGTTATTCAAATGGTTTGGATCATGTTATTCAAATGGTTTAGATCATGTTATTCAAATGGTTTGGATCATGTTATTCAAATGTTTTAGATCATGTTTTTCAAATGGTTTAGATCATGTTATTCAAATGGTTTAGATCATGTTATTCAAATGGTTTGGATCATGTTATTCAAATGTTTTAGATCATGTTTTTCAAATGGTTTAGATCATGTTATTCAAATGTTTTAGATCATGTTATTCAAATGGTTTAGATCATGTTATTCAAATGGTTTGGATCATGTTATTCAAATGTTTTAGATCATGTTTTTCAAATGGTTTAGATCATGTTATTCAAATGGTTTAGATCATGTTATTCAAATGGTTTGGATCATGTTATTCAAATGTTTTAGATCATGTTTTTCAAATGGTTTAGATCATGTTATTCAAATGTTTTAGATCATGTTATTCAAATGGTTTAGATCATGTTATTCAAATGGTTTCGATCATGTTATTCAAATGGTTTAGATCATGGTGGAGCATCCAGCAGCAAAGACTATGATTGAAATTGCTCGTACCCAGGATGAGGAAGTTGGCGACGGAACAACTACAGTTGTCATTTTGGGTGAGATGTAATTGATGTGCATTGATGCATCACATAAGATGCAATTAACACTTTGTGGGCAAGTGATGCTCAGAAAAGTTGACATGGCACACAGATTGAATTAAGTTCAAAGTTTATGCTGTGTTAAAGCTACCATGTAAAGTGACAACAGCCAACTGAGAAAGATATATAAACTGAATTTGCTAACATACACAATTACGTCAATTACACATCAATCTGTGGTAGTAGATTTTAAGAACAGATTTGTTTGAAGTCTGAAACGTATGGAACACTGGCTGAAATCCATGGCCAAGGTGAAGAATTAATTAAGTTAAAGAATTAATTAAGTTCAAGAATTAATTTAGTTGAAGAATTAATTAAGTTCAAGAATTAATTATGTTCAAGAATTAATTAAGTTCAAGAATTAATTAAGTTCAAGAATTAATTATGTTCAAGAATTAATTAGGTTCAAGAATTAATTAAGTTCAATAATTAATTAAGTTCAAGAATTAATTAAGTTCAAGAATTAATTATGTTCAGGAATTAATTAAGTTCAAGAATTAATTTAGTTGAAGAGTTAATTTAGTTGAAGAATTAATTAAGTTCAAGAATTAATTTAGTTCAAGAATTAATTTAGTTGAAGAATTAATTTAGTTGAAGAATTAATTAAGTTGAAGAATTAATTAAGTTTGAAGTATTAATTTAGTTGAAGAATTAATTAAGTTCAAGAATTAATTAAGTTCAAGAATTAATTAAGTTGAAGAATGCGTCATTGCTATTGTGTGCGGCAAATGTGTTGTGTGCGTGCGTGTTTTGTTGAATTATTTGTTGATCCGGTTGTTAAGTGATGGAATTTCACGGCTATGTAGGAGATTCTTTCTGTGCTCAATGTTTCAGTTGATGCTACAGAATTGTTGATGTATTTTGGTATGCTCTTCCTTTCGATGAAAATGCACACAATCTGACGGCATGGATGGCATTGAGTGGAGGAGGAAGGCTGTTGAAAGAAAGTGCATCAGATAGATGATAGATCTGTAATATTACCGTTGTGTTTGTGTTTGCAGCGGGTGAGATGCTTTCCGTTGCTGCTCAGCATCTCGAGCAGCAGATGCATCCAACGGTCATCATTGGCGGCTATCGTCAGGCGCTCGAGGATCTGCTCGAGATTCTGCATGACAAAGCCAGCATCCCAGTTGATATTACGAACCGCGAAGAAATGAAGAAAATCATCAAGAGCTGCATTGGCACAAAGTTCCTCAAGAAATGGTTTGTCTTTCAGCTTATTTTTATTATTATTATTATCATTATTATTATTATCCTTAGGTTTCAGTTTAGTTTTAACAGATCAATTTCAGTTTGCTTAAAGTGGCCGGTCCATAGCTCCGGGTAAACCAGACAAGGTGCCTTGGTAGGCAATGGCGTTGTAGCGCTGGATGGTGACTGATATGCTCTGAAATAGAAAGCCTGCTTCACGTGAATTACCAGAGATCTTCGACAGCTGGCGTCCGATCTCAGACACAAAGGCGAGACCTCCATTGTTGATGGGGCCCATTGTTTCTGCGGCTACAATTAATGTATTTTGGCCTTAATTCATCATCATCAGTCCTTTTCGTGCAGTTCTGCACATCGGGCAATACAGCTCCTCCATTCTTCCCTGTCCATCGCCATTTGAACCACCTCGCCCCATGTCATGTCCATGCATTTCAGATCTCCCTTGATGGTTTCTGTCCAGTTTTTCCTTGGTCTGCCTCTTCCGCGCCTTCCCTCCGAAGTTCAGTTCAACACTTGTTTTGCTATTCTGGCTTCATCCATGCGGATCACATGACCCATCCATTTCAGTCTTCTCTTTCTGATGATGTTCGCCATGGTCTCTTGTCCTGTTGTTTACCTTACGGTGATGCTTTTTTTACTTTGTCTCGCCAAGAGACGTGCAGGATTTTCCTGAGCCACCTGTGGTGCGCCGCCTCTAATCTTTTCCTGTTTGTCACCGTCATTGGCCACGTTTCCGCTCCATACACTAGTGTACTAACCACCACTGCCTCGTAAATCGGATTTTTACTTGCATGCTGCATCCACTTGTTTTCCAGATCGTTTCCAATCTTCCAAATGCTGCGTTTGCTCTTCCTATTCGCTTTCTTATTTCTTCATCACAGCTCTGCTATCTGCGCTGATTGAGCTGCCGTGGTAGCAAAAAGTGTCCACCATATCCATCTCTTTGTTCTCTATCTTGATCTCTTCGGTTCCTTGCCATTTTCCTATATTCATGATCTTTGTCTTTTCTGAATTTATTAAATTAAAATAATTATTATATAAGCATTTAAATGTAATTTCTTTTATATTATTATTTATGTCTCATTAAATCTTGCAGAGGTCATTCATTGCAATCCTGAAAATTCGTTTGACTACGATGAGTACTTCAGAAGTGACCTCTTTTCTTTTTTTACGGCTTTGATGCGTCTGTTGTACGTCTGAGGATTGGCGTTTCTACTTAAGAACATGGGAAGAAATTGGAGGAAAAATTGGAGACTGTTGTGTTCTCACTAAGTCTTGTCTTATCTTTAGCCGTACCTTCAATCCAAAGGCTGGTCAAAGGCCTGAACCGTCTGTCTCCAGTTTTATCTTTCCTTTGTCGTAATCAGAACTACATATATCATAGTGAAACCTGTCCAAAACATAATGTTTTCATTCCAGGTTGTTCATGGTCTTCCATGTGCTCTTGATCCAGCTGTTGTACTCTGCATGATCTCTTTTTCCAAACAATCTTCACTTTTCCTCATAATGTGACCAAAGTATTCGGACTGTTTTAATGTTGCTTAACACATTGACCGCCTACACGCCATGTTAAATGACTGGTTTAACTACGAGATAACTCGTAGCTGGCGGTCAACGTGTTAAGTACAAGAACATAAATATATTCGTATTGGCACTGGGCAGACTTTATCTGGTTTTTTGCGTACTATTTGCATGGATTTGTTCTGACTGCACTCTCTGTTTCAAGTGTTCTAACCACGTTACTGCCTGATATCAGGACAGTGCTGTCAATTTATAGTCTTAATGTCTTCAATCAAAGGCCGGTGGCAAAGTTACATTTAGAGCAAGATTTCATGTCATATTGTTTCCTTTTGGATGCAGAGATTATATATAATTATGTTATATATAATTATGTTATATATAATTATGTTATATATAATTATGTTATATATAATTATGTACTGATGGGAGAATTTGTTGTTGTCGTTGGCTGAATGCCAACATTGCATCATTGCATCTCGTTGTCTTGTCTTCAATTAAAGCGTGGCTTTGTTTGTTTATTATGTGGCAACTGTTAGAAGAGAAGTTGTCCTTCCAGGCACCACCCTCTGGCAGAGCTAATGCTTTGGCTGCATTTAATTGTAAGAAGGACGTGAGTTTATTAAGTTGTTTTTGAATGAAGGCTCAGCTTCACTGCATAATAATTATAGATTAATTAGTGTAGATATTATGCTTAACCCTTTAATGCCGAGATGGTAGTAAATGGTATGGGAAATCCTATACCCTCCGGCAATCAAGGGTTAACTTGTTACCAATGGATCTGTCCATTTAAAAGTCCCGGACATCAGTATATCTGCTTTGCTGATGTGTCTTATAATGTTCCATTGTAATTTAAGCTGTATTAATTTAATGTTGTATTAATTGCGTCATTTGTTTTCTAACTGCCAACAGGTCTGACTTGGCTTGTGACATTGCGTTGGATGCTACGCAGACTGTGGCGACTGAGGACAGAGGTGGTCATCGTGAGATAGACATCAAGCGTTATGCGAAGGTTGAGAAGGTGAGTGAGACGATGATGACGACGATGATGACGACGACGATGATGACGACGATGATGATGACGACGACGACGACGACTATGATGTTGACAATGACTACAGTTGAAATGAGATGTGAAACATATGCGCTTCTTCTTCTTCGCAGATGATAAACGATTGCTAATGACCTGAAAACCAATAACCTCAGCTTGATGTCTTTTCACCTACACTGTGTCTTAAAATAGTTTTGAAAAGTAATTGGAGTCTAAGCACAGTACAAAACAGTTGCGATGAAAGTGAATCTATGAGCAAAATGTCGCTTCAATGCAGAGTGAAAACTTTGCATCAAATGACTGATAAAAATATGTCAGTGCATTTTGGTGTTTCATTGAGCTCTTTGGCCTTAAATAATGAGCGTGGACTAGGGTGTATGACTGTGCGTTCTATGGTGTGATGACAATTGTGCATTAAAGTGTACCACCCGTACTGTTGACCTGTCAAAGCATTATATTTTGTTGGAGTACATCATTATTTAGAATTAAATGGACGATGTTTTTGGAAAGGGAACCTGAGCAGTGAGGAAAATCAACACATCATTGTCTAAATGACCCAGTATGGCGCAACACACGTTTCTTGAATAGATACGTGAATAAATATAGATTAGAAATGTATACTTGTATTAAATTTAAAAATTGTCGATACACGTGTGCTTGTTGCGTTTGGCTGTAGATCCCTGGAGGTACAATTGAAGATTCGAAAGTTCTTCGTGGTGTCATGATCAACAAAGATATTGTACATCCAAAGATGAGAAGGTCAAAACAAATGTTACATATTATATCTATACTCTATATATAATATTATGCTTTTCCATTTAGTCGATTCTTTTTAGACTAGTTCTATATAATTGCATCTGAATTGTTTGTCTTTAGAAGTCTTTTCATTGATTTCATGGACATCAGGGTAATTGTGCTCACATTGCATTTGACTCTCTTTGAACAGCAAACGTTTCAGATCGCCCTCAAATGTCTTCAGATCAGCTGGAACTCGTGTTTTTGTGCATGACCTTTGAACACAAAATGAGATGCACCAGTTGTCTTGATACATAAATCAAACAGATCTGTGTACGTGTGACTTCTGTTGATTTCTCTTTGATGTCTCTTTGATGACAGACGTATTGAGAATCCGAGGATTGTTCTTCTCGACTGCTCCCTTGAATATAAAAAGGGAGAAAGCCAGGTTAGCCGGTTTACTTTAAATAGTGGATTTATTTCGCTAAGCAGGTGATTAGGTTTTGATGTGAGCGTTTGATCATATGGTTGACTGCATAGAATTTTCATCACAATTTTGTACTCGTTGTTAATCTCAGTGCAAACCAAGTTGTTGTGTCATTATTCTTTTTTTGCAGCAGAAGAATGCCATTAGATACGTACATATAAACATGATTTATGCCATTAAATACGTACATATACACATGATTTATGCCATTATATACGTACATATACACATGATTTATGCCATTAAATACGTACATATGCACATGATTTATGCCATTAGATATGTACATATACACATGATTTATGCCATTAAATACATACATTTACACATGATTTATGCCATTAGATACGTACATATACACATGATTTATGCCATTAAATACGTACATATACACATGATTTATGCCATTAAATTGAGCGCTACTGAATCTGTGAGCGGCGCTATATAAATGTTCAATTACAAACTACAATTAAATACATACATATACGCATGATTTATGCCATTAAATACGCACATATACACATGCACATTGCACAAGCCTTTCTTGCAATCAACAATCAATACAAAGCATGGCCCAACTTGCCAGTGAAGAAACTGTTCAGTTCTGCTGAAGCTGCTTTTTTCTTAAATGTTTCTCCTTTCAGTTCATAGGATTGTTGAGAAAATAACTTAATGACCTTTTATGTTATGGGCCGATAATGCACGCCAAAAGATTTATATTTCTAATGATGTGTCAAATTATTTGCTTCCAGACAAATCTCGAGATCTCAAAAGAAGAGGATTTTGCGTAAGTTTTGTACATGCATTTGTGAATATAAATATTATTGTAAGTCAAATTTGAACTTTAATTGGATGCTTGTTTATATGGTGCGTCGTCAAGAAACTGATGAGGTTTTTGCGACCTGACTACACAAGACCAGAATTGCAGGTTTTCTGAATAAAGCATGCTGAATAAAGATCAACATCTGGGGCTGGGTATGTTTCATGAATAGGAGCAAAAAGATAATTAGTATAAATTCTTCAGTTATAGTTGTGACTGTGATTCATCTGTATTCAGCAGAAGTTCATAATTTACGTTTTGTCTTTAGTAGTACTCTTTACTCTCTCGTCCATTTGATGCCAGAAACCAAATCTCAAATCTCATCTTTTATTGATGTGCAAGAAATTGCCGGTGCGGTTGCGATTCTGCCCACTCTGTCTTCTTTGAATTTGTATTCACAACAAGCAATGATGATCTTTGTCTTCTTTTCATTATTGTCTTTTCATTATATTGTCTTTTCATTATATTGTCTTTTCATTATTGTCTTTCATTATTGTCTTTTCATTATATTGTCTTTTCATTATATTGTCTTTTCATTATATTGTCTTTTCATTATTGTCTTTTCATTATATTGTCTTTTCATTATATTGTCTTTTCATTATTGTCTTTTCATTATATTGTCTTTTCATTATATTGTCTTTTCATTATTGTCTTTCATTATTGTCTTTTCATTATATTGTCTTTTCATTATTGTCTTTCATTATTGTCTTTTCATTATATTGTCTTTTCATTATTGTCTTTTCATTATATTGTCTTTTCATTATATTGTCTTTTCATTATTGTCTTTCATTATTGTCTTTTCATTATATTGTCTTTTCATTATTGTCTTTTCATTATATTGTCTTTTCATTATTGTCTTTTCATTATATTGTCTTTTCATTATTGTCTTTTCATTATATTGTCTTTTCATTATATTGTCTTTTCATTATTGTCTTTCATTATTGTCTTTTCATTATTGTCTTTCATTATTGTCTTTTCATTATATTGTCTTTTCATTATATTGTCTTTTCATTATATTGTCTTTTCATTATTGTCTTTTCATTATATTGTCTTTTCATTATATTGTCTTTTCATTATTGTCTTTTCATTATATTGTCTTTTCATTATTGTCTTTTCATTATATTGTCTTTTCATTATATTGTCTTTTCATTATTGTCTTTTCATTATATTGTCTTTTCATTATATTGTCTTTTCATTATATTGTCTTTTCATTATTGTCTTTCATTATTGTCTTTTCATTATATTGTCTTTTCATTATATTGTCTTTTCATTATATTGTCTTTTCATTATATTGTCTTTTCATTATATTGTCTTTTCATTATATTGTCTTTTCATTATTGTCTTTCATTATTGTCTTTCATTATTGTCTTTTCATTATTTTGTCTTTTCGTTATTGTCATGACTTTGATTCGTCTGTATTCAACAGAAGTTCATTTATGTCTCACCTTTTTTCGCCATCCATTTGGTAGGCTCAGAGTAATTAGACAAAAACAAAAGCTCCTTTTAACGTTAATTGATGCGTAAGAAACGGTTGGTTGTAGGCATCTTGCTTGAATGGTCACAACCACCTTGTTCACAGTGATGATCATATCAGTAGCGGATGATGATGATGATGATGATGATGGTCTGCGTCTTCTTTTCAGACGGATTCTGGAGTTGGAGGAGGAGATGGTTCAGTCAATGTGTGCTGATATCATTCGTGTGAAGCCAGATCTCGTCATTACCGAGAAAGGCGTGTCTGACTTGGCGCAGCATTACCTCCTCAAGGCCGGCGTTTCAGTCATCCGAAGACTACGAAAGACGGACAACAACCGAATAGCAAGGTATATTAACCCTCCTCTCATTAACCCTTTTCTAGTCAAAGGCAGCCATGAGTGGCAGCAAGGTCATAAATAATGGCTTTGATACTAAATAACGGCATTGAGAAGATCATAGACCAGGAATAGAAATGTGTTTCTGGCAACAGGTTTAAAAGCCATTCTCATGATCAGGTCGATTATTAGAACAGTTGGTATCATAAAAAATATTTTCTGCTATGGTAAAAAAAATTAGTCTGGTGGATCACAAGGCAGATGATTGAACACAATGAACAGTGCCAAAAACAACTGATGTCAGTATAATTTAGACAATCGTCTGTTATTGCTTTGAATAGTGTTTGTCTTATAATTATACACGGTGTCCCAATTGAACTGATACCCTTTTTGTTTTGGCGATATACTTGTCAATTCTGAATGAGATTCCATAAAATTTTAGAGAATGTAAGAGGGATAAATTATCAATGTTTCCTGAAACGTTTTATCCAATTCTACGAATAGAGTCCGAAGTTATGCATGTTCAAATTTGGGAAACGAAAATTGTAAGTTTCCAACATGTAAAAGATAGGAAATTAGTGCTTGTGCTGTTCTTCAAAGCTGATATTCAAAATGTCCTCGAATGCATGCTCTAAGGCGCTTTCGACATTCATTGATTGCATTGTCAACAATCCCTTTGATCAAAACGATTCCATTCTTCCACATTTCACTGTTTGAAGTGGTCACTGGTCAACGTCATGCATATGCGAGTTTCATAAAGCTGCGATGGACCAGTTTCTGTTAGGAATTTCCTTTAAAAACCTTTTGCACCATAATGTTTTTCTTCTATTAATTTTTTCATTAAACTCAAATCGTCTTTGCTGAAAACCATTTTTATTATTGCCCCCTAACATGGAAATGACGGAAATATGACGGAAGTAGGCCTATTTATTAATTTAGAAAGTAAGGCGTGCAATTGCAGGCAATAATTTCCTATCTTTTACATGTTGGAAACTTACAATTTCATTTGTCCAAGTTTTAATGTGCATAACTTCGGACTCTGTTCGTAGAATGGGACAAAATTTTCAGGAAACATTGATAATTTATCCCTCTTACATTCTGTGAAATTTTATTGAGTTTCATTTAGAACTGACAAGTATATCGCCAAAACAAAAAGGGTATCAGTTCAATTGGAACACCGTGTATAATTATATATGACTGGATCTTGTGGTTTCTGTAGAGCTGTTGGAGCTACAATTGTCAACTGCACTGAGGAGCTGAAGGAGGAAGATGTTGGTACCGGTTGTGGTCTCTTTGAGATACAGAAGATTGGAGATGAGTGAGTCCAACGCTTCTTTTGTCTTCTAGTGCCTGTCTCCTATTGTTTGTCTGAAGTTTAGATTTTAACTTCAGTGTCAGTGTTGAATGAGAATAGTCTGGAGCGCCTTTGAGTAGAATCTTGAATAACAAGTGCTCATGCCTGATATGCCATGTGTCTGCATTCATGAAGGACGCCTCCACTGGCTCCCACAGCACATTGTTCATGATACTAGTCATCTGTTCATTTCTTTCTAGGCACTAGACTCAAGCTCCTTCCTACCTATGTGAACTATTTACCTCGGTCTCAGTTTTTCTGGGCCGCCTTTCGCTGTGCTCTGCTACTCGTGGTGACTGCCTTTTCCTCTACCACGACCATGCAGCGAAGAGCATTCTCCGTGGTGGGTCCAGCTGCGGCTCTCCGTTCACTTCCCCGTGCTCTGTTGACTCTTTCTATCGTCCTCTGAAGACCTTTCTTTTGGCCAAGCCTGGGTTGGGAACGCCTCTGAATAGCGATCTTGAAGGGGTGCTATATAAATTTATGTGATTGATGGATTGATTGATACATTCATTTAATTTGCACACACACACATTTTGTCGAGACCATCTCCTCCACCGCCACACGCACCACCGCACCTGTACGCAAAACGCCGAAATCAGATCAACATCCTCAATGCATATGTAATACATTTATTTCGCTCATTTTGTGAATTGTCTAAATTACCTAAATGTACGCTGTAATTGGTTGCGGTCTGTCCAACCGGACTGTTTCAATAAAGAATATTATCATTATAATTCCCAGAAGTGAAAAATAAGGCCACTCTTTTATTTACATGAGTTGATAAGAAGACGTTAAATGGCCCAAGTGTACAACGACATTCACTGCAATCTTGGGCAGTGTTGTTGTTTTCTTGAGATTCTGTGATCCATTTTAAATGGAATGAAGCTTGCGGGCACAGAAAGTTTTCTTTGTAGACTGCACTCAGGTTGCTGCTGAATTATTTTGTTATATTGTTATTCACTCATTTAAAATATTTCACTAAGCATCTCCACTGTACTTTGGTTAAGAAGGTTTTATTCTTTGAAGATGCATTGTGTGAATGTTTAGGTACTTTGCTTTCATTGTGGAATGCAAGAATCCGAAGGCATGCACCATATTGCTGCGTGGCGCCAGCAAGGAGATCTTAAGCGAAGTGGAGCGCAATCTTCAGGATGCGATGAGTGTCGCTCGTAACGTCATGGTTGATGGTAGACTCGTTCCAGGCGGAGGAGCTGTCGAACTGGCGCTGGCACATGTTAGTCTCATCTCATTAAGATGCTTGTTTCAAATCTCTCTCTCGATCTTTTGCCGTGTAGTCTCCTTGGCATATTTATGTGAGATATTCTGTCCCTTCGCTCTGCATTTAGCAGAGATCGTTTCGTCTCTCATCGTAAAACGTCGACCTGTCGGCGTCAAGCGTTCACGGTCGTAGGTCCATCTGTCTGGAATAGTCTCCCGTTGGAGATACGCTTGTTACCTGTTAACTCATCAGCATTTTCCAGGCTTCTTAACCCTTTGAACTCGCCTGACCGGAAAACCGGCCAGCCACAGAGGCATATATACCCATCTCGGCCTGACCATCTACCATCATTTCCCGGCGAGAATGTAAATTGGCCGTTATGTAAGATCTACATCCAATTGAGAAGAGCATGGCCTGACAAAAAATGTAACTAACCTCTTTGCTGCACACCAATCCTCTCGGACCACGGCATGGTATATCGCCACCATCCCGTTTCTTCATGAGACACCGATCTTGAAGGGGCGCTATATAAATTTATGTGATTGATTGATGGTATAGGCACTTGAAAATCAATACTGTATTTTCTGCAATGTTTGGCTAATGTTGGGCTATTTTTATGCTTGGCTTGTAAAACATTTTGTTGGTTCCAGAAGAACCAAATATGCTAATGCTAACTGTTCTTAGGTGTTTTCAAAATAAATGTCAACATTGGTTTGAGATACTTTAGATTTTATTGGTGAGTTTTGATGTTGTCCGCAAAGATATTTGCCAAAGAATATATATATTTTTAAGTTCTTAGTATGTTATTATAGCAGCGATTGTATTGATTTAGACAGTGGTTTAGATGAATCTGGTAATGAATCAGTGAAAGCTGGAGAAGAAGCTGATTCAGACGACTCATAGATGCTCTACGATTTGGACAACTTGCTGGAGTGTAATTATAATTGCGATGTCATTGGTGACTTTTTGTTCAGCACAAATGACAATCACATCTGCAAATGAAAGGAAATCTGAGTTTGCCTAACAGAAAGAGAACTGACTAAATCCAAAATTTTCTAACAAACTATTATGTGGTCTATTATGTGGTCGGTATCTGTTAAAAATAAACGAGTAGCAACAAGGTTCATAATCATGATATTATTAGTACCCTTGGACGGCGTGGCAGCGAAGAGGTTAATGCTTGCACACTTCTAGTGAATTATATACATTATACACACACACAGACACACAGGTTCGTGTGTATATCGAATGTTGATATCTGTCGGTGGCGGGTTGAATAGCGCACTGGGATGGAGATGATCAGTCTAATCATTGATTTTGTGGCTTTGTCTGTCAGCTGAATGGAATTGATGTTTTCTTTGTGACGACAGGCGTTGAGTGAGAAGGCGAAGCATCTGACTGGAGTGCAGCAGCTGCCGTATCGTTCCGTCTCTAAAGCGCTGGAAGTCATTCCTCGTACACTCATCCAGAACTGTGGCGCTCAACCAATCCGTGTGCTCACGGCTCTCAGGGTTTGTCATCCACTCTCTAACCTTTGTGGACCTTGTTGCTTTTAATGTGTTCAAGTTAACATTGCTTTAAAGAAATAACATTTTCTAGGGTGTTTGATACAAAAAATGTTTGATACAAGAAATGTTTGATACAAAAAATGTTTGATACAAGAAATGTTTGATACAAGAAATGTTTGATATCGAAGTTGTTAGTTCACTGGCGATGTCAGCAAGTAATCTGTCGTCAGACTGTCATTGACATTGTTTAGTCATCAGACTGTCATTGACATTGTTTAGTCATCAGACTGTCATTGACATTGTTTAGTCATCAGACTGTCATTGACATTGTTTAGTCATCAGACTGTCATTGACATTGTTTAGTCATCAGACTGTCATTGACATTGTTTAGTCATCAGACTGTCATTGACATTGTTTAGTCATCAGACTGTCATTGACATTGTTTAGTCATCAGACTGTCATTGACATTGTTTAGTCATCAGACTGTCATTGACATTGTTTAGTCATCAGACTGTCATTGACATTGTTTAGTCATCAGACTGTCATTGACATTGTTTAGTCATCAGACTGTCATTGACATTGTTTAGTCATCAGACTGTCATTGACATTGTTTAGTCATCAGACTGTCATTGACATTGTTTAGTCATCAGACTGTCATTGACATTGTTTAGTCATCAGACTGTCATTGACATTGTTTAGTCATCAGACTGTCATTGACATTGTTTAGTCATCAGACTGTCATTGACATTGTTTAGTCATCAGACTGTCATTGACATTGTTTAGTCATCAGACTGTCATTGACATTGTTTAGTCATCAGACTGTCATTGACATTGTTTAGTCATCAGACTGTCATTGACATTGTTTAGTCATCAGACTGTCATTGACATTGTTCTGTCATTAAATTGTCATTGACACTGTTTATTCATCCTATGGTAAAGCATTCAAACCTATGAATTGGTGGTTTTCTTGAAGAAGCATTTGGTGGAATACAATGATCGAAAATCCGATTGATTAAGGTATTTAACGACAGACGCAGATTTGAAAGAACCAGCATCTTACTCTGAAATTGGTCAGATTTCAGTAGGAAAGGAGCGTTAGTTACAGTAATGAAATTTGATACATTTGGCTTCGTCTGAATACATCCGTGTGTGTGTGTGTGTGTGTTAAAACTAAGTTGTTTGTAATCAGAAGAAGTTTATTGTTGCTTTTGTTGGATCATTTGATGAATTGTACAGAGCTTGCGATTTGTTTGTCAGGCAAAGCATGCAACAGAAGGCAACACGACCTGGGGCGTGGATGGTGACACTGGGAACTTGGTTGACATGAAGGAGTTTGGCATCTGGGAGCCATATTCCGTGAAGGCACAGGCTTACAAGACAGCGATTGAGGTACGACGCGCATGCACAACATTGCACATGATGATGACTTGTATGAATTCGATGAAGCTCTTATTATTCTACCATTTACTTCTTACACACAGTGAAGGAATCTTTCTTCTTTAGTGTTTTGCCCTTAGACAGGTCCAAGATTCCAGCGACACCATTCTTGTCTATTCTGTGCTTTTTCCTTGATTTCTTTATATTCTCATCCCTTTTCTCTGTCCATCAACCAGTCCATCATCATCTTTATCGGTCTTCCTGGTGGTTTTCCATTCTTCGAGATGTGTATCTTACACATACGTTGTGAAGGTTATTGAGATGCACCAATGCTTTGAACTAAATTGTTCAAAATTATTTAGCATCAGACCAAATCAAACTGACCACTTGCGTTCATTTTTATACGCTAAGAAATGAATTTATAACAATTCGTAATTCATATCCATGGTTAGGTTAAGGAACTGACATGACACGGCTTTTCTCTCAATGCCAATTCTGGAGTCTGTTTAAAATTTGTTGCTTCGCTGTTAGTTCTTTTCAAACAGAACGAAATTTGTTTTTACTAGTCTGCTTACATTCTCCTTTGAATGACCAAAGAGAACCTTACCTTAGTCTTTCCCGTGCAGCTCTGCACATCGGGCAACGCAGCTTCTCCATTCCACTCTGTCCATCGCTACCTTGACAGCATCGTTCCACGTCATCTCCAGACCTTGCAAATCCTCTCGTACAGTCGCGTCCAGTTCTTCCTCGGCCTCCCTCTACCACGTCTTCCCTCTGGAGTCCAGATTGTTGCTTGTTTTGCTCTCCTCTTTCCAAAGAGACTATGTAGTAATTTGAGTAGGATTTTGCAATTGAAGCGTGGCATGGCTGCATTGTTGGTTGCCCCACCTCAGTGGAGGCCTCGTGGGAGACTGCAAGATACTTGGCTTTCCTACGTTTCAAAGGCAGTGGAGAATAATTGTTGCCATACATGCATGATGCAACGCCCCAGGAGGGCATGCTTCATGAATGAATAAAAGTAACCGAGGGCTTTATGATAATCCTACAAACATTGTCAAAATTGCTATCTGTTGTTGTTATTGCTTTAGACGGCCTGTTTGTTGTTGCGAATTGATGACATTGTGTCTGGATCAAAGAAGAAGACGGGCCGAGAGGGTGGAGGAGCTGCACCAAGGAACGAAGTGGAAGAACCTTCAGCTGGAAGAGAAGATTAAGCAGTAGATGATTAAGCAGAATAAGATTAAGCAGACTAGGATTAAGCAGAAGAAGATCCTTTATGTCTAGATGTCTTGACTCGCAAAAGAGCTTTTTTATATGTGGAATTTATTCTGAGACTCTGCTTCGATCATAAATCAAATCACTTGGCGTGAATAGTTAAAAAAAAGACTAGAATTACTTGATTGTGTTTTTCTTTTTTAATATAGAAAATTGTTGAGCAAATAGAAAGAAGAGCATAATAATTATATGCCATCCATCGTCGATTCCCTGTTAGTGTTTTGCCTTTGTCCCAATGACACCATGCAGTCTCGGACGCTTGGCATATGAAGGAGTGTCCTTAAAGAAGGGAGGAGTGCTTTCAGAACAAGGAGGCAGTAAAGCTCACCATCAACACGAGACGGGCTGCCACGTTGGACGGGCTGCCATGTTGGTTGCCCCACCTCAGTGGAGGAGGAGGAGGCCTCGTGGGAGACTGCAAGATACTTGGCTGTCCTACGTTTCAAAGGCAGTGGAGAATAATTGTTGCCATACATGCA
Source organism: Lumbricus rubellus (assembly GCA_945859605.1). Lineage (NCBI taxonomy): Eukaryota > Metazoa > Annelida > Clitellata > Crassiclitellata > Lumbricidae > Lumbricus > Lumbricus rubellus. The sequence continues at coordinate 29,080,354 of OX243828.1, read as the reverse complement.
TGATGCAACGCCCCAGGAGGGCATGCTTCATGAATGAATAAAAGTAACCGAGGGCTTTATGATAATCCTACAAACATTGTCCAAATTGCATGATTAGGCTAAAAACAGGACAGAACTGTGTCCAATTAAGCTGCACAAACCACAAAACGAACCTACTCAATACATGAGAACAATTGAGTAAAACAAAAGTTAAAGTGGAAGTAAAACAGTTTGTCAATTATGGGATTAAACATGTATACATGTATGTATGCAATATGTATGTTTGTATGTATTATTATGTAACTATGTATGCATGTATCTATTCTGGAATTGATGTATTTGGCAATTGAAAATTATTAGTTAATTCTTAGCCAGTTAAAACCACATTATATTATAAAATATTATAATGTGGTTGTATATTTTAAGAATGTTAGCCTATTTAAAATGAATTAAGACGTTCAATGTTAAAGAGTTAAAAAGAGTTGTTTACAATAGAAAAGATCACAATAAGAAAGGTGTCAATAGAATCTTCCAGGTAAGATAGGCATCTTCCAAGAATGAGATTCCCCAACCCCAAAAAATTTCAGAGCTTTTTTTACATCTCTTTGTTGATAATGATGAAAGTGTTGTCCAGAGCCTTTAACAGAATAAAGAGCTGAAGGATCACTTTAAAAGGTCATCAGATTTCAGAGAACAGAATTTTTGAATATCATAGGTCGTCGGAAAAATTCTGACAAAGGAGGGTAATTGTAATTGTAATCGAACATTTATATAGCGCCACTGCAAGAGAACTCCTCAGGGTGTTGCTGTTGTGCGCCTCAATGCTTGTCGAGTCACTCTGAACTATACATACACATAACACTTCATATCCATTTATAGTTTGACACCTTTATCTCAAAATTACTTGAGTAATGATGACTCAGAGCATGGGCGTTAGGTGTCACTTAACAACTGCAGCTTGCTACTGCCATGTCCAGCATCAGAACACAAGACACTGCTGTGCAAAGAACTCGGCAGTAGCAGCCTAATAGTAAGCAGGCTGCAGATAACTGATTTTAAGAGCTGTACTTAAGGCCTCTGCTTAATTGATGTTTTGGCATCTATTGACCAAGGAAGAATATCAGCAATTACAGTATAATATTGAATGTGCAATCCCAAAAAATGGGATTTCATGTTTGTCAATCAGGATTCGGGATTACAGTCACTAGCCTGAACATTGGGAATTTGAGATCACAGAACACTTTAACCCTTTATGCATATGGATTTGTGAGTTGTGCAATGTCTCCAAAAACATTTACATGATTTTACAATGGACGCTGTGTTAAAACATTAAAGATGTTGCAACGTCTTGAGTATAAATTGTTGAGTTGACAGACTGGTTTCATCCAACTGCCGTGAAGTGAGCGAATTTCATGTAAATTATGTCTTTCTAATGTTTGAATGAAGGAAGCTGGAGCTGATGAATGGATGGCGCAATAAGCGGCGTTTCTTCTTCCGGACGAAATGAGCTTCGCAGTTTTCTGTCTGGTTTCACAGCAGCTGCAGTCATTTCAGGTTGCAATGGTTCTTGAAAGCAGGATCGTGAATTGTTGTCTACAACTATCGTTCGCTGTTGTCCAACATCTCTTCTGTTGGCCGTTGTTGTTACATTTCTTGAGCTGTTGATGTGGGCAGACAGTGGAAAGCTGTATCTGCAAGAGAAGCAGATCTGCAATTTAGTAACCTTATATGAATTTCTATGCGTTAATTTTAATCTCAATGCGCACAATGTACTTTGCAAGTTTCTTACAGTTTAAATTTGAAGAGCTGCTTTATTTTTCAATCTCATAATAGAACTATTATAATTATAATGTTAATATAACGACGCCCGAGAGACATTGCACCTTTTCCAGCGTTTGTCAGTGTGCACGCAACGATTTAATGCCGTGGCATTTAGAGGCACCTTTGAGCACGTTGGAGACGAGAACCTATTACCTGATTTTAATTTTTTTACACTTTTAGTCTTTACTACCACGGGTGCTAAAAAAATGTTAATATTAATATCAATGATCATGTTAATTAAGAGTAATTCAATAGCATCACTAAGAACGCTGACAGCATCACACAATGGTCGCTACCATAGTTGTAAAAAACGTTTTTTCCGTTTTTTATTCTCTCCCAAAAAACGTCGTTTTTTTCGTTTTTTATTTTTCCCATCGTTTTTTATCGTTTTTTATTATTTCTTTATCTTTATTTATTCATCTACTTTCTGTTATTATTTCACTTAATTTTAATTTTTTCTGATATTCCTTATGTTTTCCGCCAACTCTCAAGGATTCAGCTAACTAAAGTCATTATTTCATCGTTTAACATCATCATTTAAGAGAAAGCCTGCGTGTAGTAGGTTCCTAATCAAGGTTTTCAAGGGTAAAATGCGGTTTTAGATGTAGCAAAGTCAAATTATTTTCCGTTTCCGTTTTTTATCGTTTTTTGTCGTTTTTTATTTTTTTGAAAAAAACGTCGTTTTTTACCGTTTTTTATTTTATTTTCATCGTTTTTTACATCTATGGTTGCTACCAAACAAATGTCTGTTTTTTTAAATCTGAAATAGACCTTTCTTTTCTAAAGACTGTTGCTGGTTAGACCTGTGCATCACAGGGAGGAGAACAACCTTGAGAGGCTTCAATAGACCTTTCTTTTAGACATGACACTTATTAGACAAACGTTAAGTATCATAAAGGCGTTGACAACCTTTCGTTAACGCTTGAAAAAGGATGAAATATTTCGACATGAAATCTTTGAGACTCGTTGTTCAATGTGGACGTCAAACTTCGAAGTCTTCGAGGAAGTCCGCATTTGATACAATCGAACTGAGGAGGATCGTGATATCTGAAAAGCAGAACCAGACTTAAACTTGTAGAAATGAATGCAAGAACATGCACAAAAAGTAGTTTCGAACAATAAGTTATGTGTTTAAATTTATGCAGAACAACAATAAAACTACATGCCGATGTCTGATGATGGGGCAAATGAGGACAGACCAAAACCAAACTGGGATATAAGTGCATGAGTCAATAGACTATAGCAATGCTTCATTTGCTGAAAAAACTGAATGAGTTACCCGTTTTCATTCAAGCTATTTTGACGACGAGAGACTGCTGCTTCTCCTTCTTCCAGTCTCAACTGCCACATCAGCTCATGATCATGCATTGCTGCTCGACCTAAACAACCAAGCCACAAAACCATACATAGAATGCACTTGTTGACAACATAGAATGCACTTGTTGACAACATAGAATGCACTTGTTGACAACATAGAATGCACTTGTTGACAACATAGAATGCACTTGTTGACAACATAGAATGCACTTGTTGACAACATAGAATGCACTTGTTGACAACATAGAATGCACTTGTTGACAACATAGAATGCACTTGTTGACAGCATAGAATGCACTTGTTGACAACATAGAATGCACTTGTTGACAACATAGAATGCACTTGTTGACAACATAGAATGCACTTGTTGACAACATAGAATGCACTTGTTGACAACATAGAATGCACTTGTTGACAACATAGAATGCACTTGTTGACAACATAGAATGCACTTGTTGACAACATAGAATGCACTTGTTGACAACATAGAATGCACTTGTTGACAACATAGAATGCACTTGTTGACAACATAGAATGCACTTGTTGACATAAAACAGTAAGAAATGAATGCCAGGTCAGAGACCTGGACAGACTTGTTGACAACATTTTCAATCACTTTCAGCCCTGCAAACAGTCAAACATAGTCTATCAATTACTAACAGTTACTTCTGCATTGCACTTTATTTATGCATTCAAAACTTGGATATTAAACTCAAGTGGAACATGGAGGTGCAAAAAATGATTCAGTTTTACACCTCAGTCCCTATAGATCCCTTTAGTCCCTATAGGTCTTTTCCAACCTATTTCGAGTTGATAGCCCTTTTAATAGTCAAAGTATCTGCAACCCCACTGCATTTGCACAGGGGAGACATTTATAGTAGGCCTTAACTTATACTGCCCCTAAATAGGACAATAAGTAAGTTGGGAATACTGGCTGCATACAGGGAAGCAGAAAAAGCATGTTGTACTTCAGTGGCTTCTCCTTTTAAGCTTGCGGAAGAACCACTGAAACACCTTTTCCATGGATTCAAGGAATCTCCTTTTCCAGGTTCACCTTCAGACTCCTCAGCGCTCGTGAATAAGCTGGTGCACTGCGCTTGGCTTTCGATTGGTGCTTTAGAAATTTTGAAATTATGATGAGACACTGTAGAATTTCCAAACATGGCATTGTTTCCAAGAATTACTTTCTGACAACATTTTTCAACATGGATAGATTTTTCTGAAAATAGATAATGACTGTGTACTACACTTTTCCTATAGTTCTAGGGTCTTGTTCAGCTTAACTTGCTGGTCAGAAAATGTTTATCAACTAAGCAACTCTTTCTTCTTTATTAAAGCAACCTCCCCTCCCCAGGTCATGTTTTCTTGCACTTCCAGGATCACCTTGATTTCATCTTTCAACTCAAAATCAAAGATATACAACATTACTTTTCAACAACCTGGTTTCGGGTAATGGTAACAAACACTCTAATGTGACTCGAATCGCTGCTCGCTACTCTTCCAACGGTCAACTCAGTCATTCACTCGAAAACCCAACAACGCTCGTTGAAACAAAACAGACTTCAAGCATTTGCAAAACAGATAAGGGGATGGGATGAAATGTATTGGGTTCCATCATTCCATGCCATAGGACAAACAAAAGATTCTGTGTTGAGTTGTAGATGGACCAGCGTAGGATTTATTTATATCTAAAAGCAAGGACATAGCTAAGGGGTGTTTTGGGTGTTTGAACACCCCCCGAAATGAAAAATGTAAAAAATAATATAATGCATTTACTAGCATGTGATGTAAAAAAACCATGAAATAAAACCATGAAATAAAACCATGAAATAAAACCATGAAAACACCCCCGAAATGAAAAAAGGTCGTCAGAAATTCACCGCCCAAGGAAATAAACCGAAATCAAATCCTGGCTACGGCCTTCTCTAAAAGGTTGTTCTCCTGTCTGTGATGCATAGGTCTAACCAACCAGCAACAGTAAACAGTCTACAAGACAGGTCTTTTGAAAGCTCCTGCTCCTCACTTGAAACGAGGGACTGCACAGATAACGGTATCATTGTCTGACGACACGTGCAGTACACGGCGTTCAGATCAGTACGTGGAAATGTGGGAAGCAACTCAAACGTCTCATCAGACATCTGAAAAAACACAAGCACAAACACAATCCGGATACAAAGTTGAAATGCAGTTCAAGTTGACTCATCATCACACACACACTGACCATTGTCATTTAAACCATTGTCATTTAAACCATCTGTAGAATAGCATTAATCCCAACGGAACTGTCTTCAACAGCTTTGCTTAAGAGGAATACTGTTCCATCATAGGATGCATTCCTAATTTCAGCCAAATTCAGGTTTTTGCTGTGACTGCAAGTGCACGCATAGAATTGCATTGAATTTCGATCAGATGGAATTCTTAAAACTCTTTGTCAGCAGAAATGGCTGAACAGACGTAGGACACAAGTGACCTCTACTCACTTCGATGGTGTTTTCTTCATTGTTCTGCTCCTCATCGCCTGTTTTCTTGTGAAGTTCAGCTTTCTGCACAAATGAAGCGATAAAATACATACTGCAACCAATTTAAAGCACAACTGGTTAATGAATAATAATGCCGGACCTTGCTTGCTGAAAATATGTCTTGGGCTTGACAACACTAATTTCCTGTTCAAAAGCTTCACGATCTATTCCAAAGAAATATATCGTTGATCATATGGATTGCTTTCTGCATTGTCACGTGACAACGTTTGTTTTCGCAAAGTTCTTTTAAAAGATTTTGCTGTCAAATTTGTCCATATTCAGATCTCATCATATGATATCTGAATATGGACATAATTGCAGTTTTGTTTGTGTTCCTTGAAAATATCTTAAAGTCTGTATGACTTCAGCTTTGTTGATTAATGAAAATACTACAGCTCTGCTAATACAGTTGAAGCAGGTCGGATAAATAAATAAATGCATGTAGAGCAAAGCAGACAAGAACCTTAGCCGCACGATAGAGGAGTCGCTCTTCAGCGAAGCATGGAATTCCACCGTTACTCCGACCCTCGTACTTATTGACAAATTGAGGATAGGATCGATTGCAACTCTTTCGCAGAATCCCTTGCTCTCGACTTATGTAAAACACCTGAAGAAAACATTAGGAAATGTCAAAACCAACAGATCGTTTGTAAACAAATTACAGTGTTGTAAAAGTTGTTGCAAGGAAGTGTAGAGTGCAGAAAAATAACGGTTGGAAGGAAGAATGTGTATTGGCTAAGTGGATCTTAGCGCTGACCAAACTTTGCTCAGTTGTTTCATTGAAGGATCTTAATATAGACTGTGACTAACCTATTAATGCACTTTTCAATCTCAGACCATCAGTCATGGCAATAACACATGGAATGCAATTTAGGATTTCAACTCTCTTTCACATTAATCTCAAGCTAGTGAAAAGTCAAAGCATGTTCAGATGGTGATAATACAAAAACAGTAAAATAATTTATTTCAGTCTTTTGCATGACATGTCAGCACTGGCTAGCGTTAACGGTGACAATAGCGAGAGTCATTTGAATTGTTTGGCGTAGTCGTCGTCAGCAGCTGACCTGTTTCCTTGATGGTCGTCGTAGACCAGCGTTCAACTCCAACGAACTGATGGCTGGCAGCTCCTAAAAGAAGACATCTCAGTATTAAAGTGGGGGAAATGTTCGGATAAGAGACATAAAAGGGCAACCAAAAGAAGGAATAAACTGAGGATGCTACAAGAGAGTCTTTAGTCCACTCAACCAATCAATATGTTTCTTTCAGTTGAGATTCAGATGCCTTCCATGTCCTTTGTGAACTAGAAGCACAGAAAAATCGAACTGCTGACCACTTCAAGTTGTCCCATGCATCTTAATAATCTTGTTTCATTAGAAAATGAGACCAATGAGGGTGACACACCACACCCAGTTACAGTCAAAGTACATATAAACAACAACAAATAATGTGGTGGTGGTGGCGGTGGCGGAGGTGGTGGTGGTCATCATTATGATGACCGATGAGTGGATGAGTCACCTGATCATTTGACGGCTGCTGCTCCTCACAATCTTCGTTACGTCTGACAGAAGACGAGTTGTTCTGATCTTTTCTCGTCTTCTTTGTCTTCGTCTTCTTGCGATGATTGTGACGATAACGAGATCGAGATTTCGTTGGACTGTATTCTGCTTCAGATTCGCTGTCACTATCGCTCGAACTGCTACAATTCACAAAAGTCACATCAGACACATCAGACAAGACAAGCATTTTGAAGAGACCACAACAGTTCTTATGAAGTTGAAGAAGGTGGAATGTGAGCTGTTGCCACCATCTTGAACCAGCATGGTCTGTACAAGAGGTCGTCGTCAAATGTCACCCATCCAAATAGAAAGGGGTTATGAGAATCTGATCATACGAGAGATTTTTGTGATACTGATAAAGAAGAAATGGCCGATGCTTATAAGCATATAAGCATCGGCCATTTCCTAGAACCGTTTTGAAGCTAATGTGCCTCATTATTACTTGCAGACTATCTCTCACTGAAGCCTATGAGGTGAAGTTTTGCATTCTAAGGTGAGTACAGATGGAAAAATCCAAGATGATGACAAAAAATTAATTGTTTTATTGCAATAAACCGTTTTGATGACTTTTGTACAAAGAAAGTAGCAAGTAGATCAGTGAAGTCTACATTTTTTCTGACAGTTTTTCATGTTTTACGTAACATAGATCAAATTAATCGAATTTAATTGTTTAATTGTGCTTAAATTTGGAGATTAATTGATTATAATTATTTTTTAATAATTAAATGAGAAACTTCGACTGACTCCGATTCCTTCAGATGTTGCACGAGCGACAACCTCTTCATCAGTTGCAGACAATCATCAAAAGAGGAGCCATTGTCTTTGAATTCAGATGGAACCAAATGGCAACTGAGACGACTTATATGTGAACTCAAACTGCCATCAGAATTCTTTCTCTCTTCAGCTTTTGACAGGGACCACGAACCTGATTGTAGAAAGACAAATACAATATCACAAAATCACAACAACAAAAACTGCATTTCCTTGGCAATATTTCTCTAAGGAGCAATTAATTGCAGCAAAACGAAAACAATCCATTTGAAACTCTGATACTCGACCAGAGTTAATGACCAGCAAGGTTTTGCTCCCGAAATTATATTTACGGGACTTTTTCTCCCAAGTGAATTCCACACAAACTTTAAAATTCCTAGAGCTCCACAGATCCCTAGAAAGTAAAACTCTCTAATGCAGCGAAATCTATATGTATATTCGAGATGAGACTTAATAAAATCGTGTTTTTGCTACTTTTTGCTGCGTTACGTCTTTGAATCGTCAAAAAACGGGGAGTGGCCTCACTAAAAGTGGTATAACTTTTGTTTTGCCTAAAATATTTTGGTTAAATCTGGCCACCATATGTAGAAATGACCTAAAATATTTTGGTCAAATCTGGCCACCATATGTAGAAATGAGTTGTCTTTAAGCCTGTAAAATTTCAGTTCGATATTCTTACTTCTGGCTAAGATATTGGCCAGAATAATGAATTGATATTTTGTTACTTTTTGTTGCGTCGGGTTTTTGAATTGTCAAAAAATGGTGGGTGGCTTCACTAAAAGTGGTATAACTTTTGTTCTGTTTGAAATATTTTGATGAAATCTGGCCATCTGGTTTGACTGTAAAATTTCATTTCGAAACTCTTACTTTTAGTCAAGATATTGGCGAAAATCTTAGGGGTGTCTTTTTTTGGCGCACCCTGTACATCAACATCTATACAACAAACATGAATTGAATTTAAGCTAAACTAGCTGAACCCCTGCTTATACGGCTGCTGCACACCTTCCACAGGTCAATCAATACATCATTTGAAAGAAGCTTTGAACATCTCTCACCATTTGTGTCTTCAGACAATGACCTTTGTGTTTTCTCTCTGCTATATATTATGTGAACACTAAACAAAGATAATGTGGCCGGAATGTCTCAACTGATAATTATCTTCAATGCTCTAATTGAAGCAGAAAATGGTCAGAAGAAACGAAAGGTTTCATGGAAAGAACTGATGTGGAGGAAAAAGGTAACGACGTTTGTGCTTTCATTCGACATCAACTGCAACAATCATTTGAAAGAAGCTTTGAAAATCTCTCACCATTTGTGTCTTCAGACAATGACCTTTGCGTCGTTTTTTCTCTGTTCCAATTGAAAACAGTGATTTCTTTTGGAATTGAGTTTTGTAGCAGATACTGGTCCATAAGATACTTCAACATTTCATGCAGAGATTGCAACTCAAGTCTAGAAATTAGAATCAGTGACAGACTCAGAATAACAGCAAATCAGGTGGAAACATCACAGAACATAAAACACACACAGAGTGTTAAGTAATAGATTTGGCATGTGTTTTTTATTTGAGCGGCTGAGTGGGGTCACTTGGGACCTCTGGGCCCTGGCACCTTCTCTATATAGCTATTACACTACTGGCGCCTGTGAATAAGGTAGTCAGTGCGATTTTGCTTCTGTGGGTGCTGTAAGAAACCCTACATGCTAAATGCTAATTGAGATTCCAGCACCTATGCAATGCATCAAAATCTGTACAACAACACACATGAGTTTACGCTTACGATTACAATGTCCCCTTTAGCACGTAACAATTACCATACATACTCTGCATCTTCTTGTGTCTTTCGATATTCGAGTGCAACTTCACAGAAGATCCGTCCAATTTCTTCAAAATCCTGAACGTTAAAATGCCTCCTTTGACCTCTAAAGAAAGACAATACCAGTCCACCATTGTTAAATGGAAACAACCAGATATGAAGTAAAAGGCATCAACTGCCTTCTTTAACTGTCAAAGCAATCCATGGATGTGCCGCTGGTTATAATGAAAGACAAAGCAAGTATGCATTGTATGCTGTTGCAATGAGAAATAGAAGAATCATCATCTGCAGCTGTCACTAGAAACGATAGAACAATGCAACAGTACTGTATACAATTAGAGCTGAGTCATATCTATGCAGGTCTCTAGCAAGTTTCATTGGTGCATTATAAAGACACTAAAACACGAGTCCTACGAAACGGATCAATTATTGAGGTCTGCTGGAATCTTTCATTTGCTGTCTCGTTTGGAAAGTAGGTCTCTGAAGATTATTTCAGAAGGAACGTCAAATCTGCAAAGGTGAGTTTTAATGTACATCAGGGCAGCGGCACACAGATTCCTCCACCCACCATGGCCTGCAGCAGCAGAATGCGTCTCAAAACACAATATTCTGAAGAAATACAGAGACCTCTCTCTGTCTCTCCCTGTGTATTTAAGTGTGGAGAAGCTTAGCTATCATCGTGGATATCAGCAGTAGCAGCAGTATCTGAGTAGTTGTGAGCTTACACGGCTGCTGCGCACCTTCCACTGGGTCAATCCATTCATCAATACATGCAGCATAACTGAACACTAAACAAAAGTAATGTGGCTGTCGCAATAAAAAGAAGATGAGAGGATGTGGTGAGAGCAGTTAAGTGAGTGACTGACTGTGAGGAGTTGAGTGCTGTGCCACAGAAAGTCGCTTCCATCGTGTAACTGTTTCGGATGTTCAACTGACGATACATGACGACGCGTCCCGTCGATTCTTTGCAACGCCTTATGTGAAACTTGCATCCACCGTACGAGAATCGGTCAGGTGACTAAAAAGAAATTGAAAAATTGAAGCAAAAAAATAAATAGAAAAATTGAAGCAATTCATAACCAAAGAATCGCATTTTCATTGGATACAACAAACATGGGCGTCCGCAGCGGGGCGCAAGTGCGCCCCTCTGGATTTTTCGCATAGTTGCACATAAATCTAGATTAGTTGGTTGTGATTGTTACAACACGATTTTCAATGTGATTATCGATTCGTTCTACAAGTTTAACCTTTATATCTTTCTTTGGGCCTTTTAGATCGGTCGCTCTTTTGATGGTCGCCCTTTTGATCGGTCGCCCTTTTGATGGTCGTTCTTTTGATCAGTCGCCTTAAAAATCGGTGCCCTATAGAAGTCGCTCTTTTGATGGTCGCTCTTTTGATGGTCGCCCTATCGAAGTCGCCTTATCGATAGTGAACCAGTACGATGACTGTTGGACATAGGGGAAGGCTTCGTCTAAGTTGATATCAAAACATTGCTTAGAACATTGCCATGAGGTAAAAATTGTTTGAACAAATTTCTGTAGTTATTGTAATTGCAATTATTATTATTATTTTTTATTATTTATTTTATTATCACATATTTTATTCTCTTCAACAAAAATTCCAGAAAGAAAAAATCAACCTCAGCGAGACCACCCACGTCCATGTCAGTTAGGGGCTTAATAAAGGAACCTGTGAAAGCCACAGCGTTAAAGCGTTGTGTTGTCATGGAAATACGTTGGAATAAAAAGCTTGATTCTCGGGGTTCTCCGGTAGCTTGAGTGAGACGGCGACCCAAATCTGAGATAAAGTCTAGGCCCTTGCTGTTGATCGGACCTTGGGTTTCCAAAGCCACCCAGATGAAAATATGAGCATCAAGGAGGGCGCTGTATTTCTGGTTCTTTCTGTCCTCCGCCAGGCTAGCCACTGCTCCGGCTCGAGTGGCTGTAGCGGCAAGGTAAGACGGTATTATTAAGCTATTATTATTAATAATATTATATCACTTACATAGCGCTACTTACCTAATAAGTTATTCTAGCACCATGCCTCAAAATGAGATCAAAGATCTCTGTGTTTAGTTGGCTACACTAAGTATGACATACCACTCATTCAATGTATATTTAAACAAGCGTCCTCCTGAGCAGCAAACTTCAAAATGTTCGGATGAACAGTGCACCTAAAACTTCCTAAAGTGTCTGTTAGTCCAGCACACAAGAGTCTTGGTGTATGCCACTTGATGTATAAGGGAAGGATTTAAGGATTTAACAAGGAAGCATTGTTTGCTTTAAATTTAATACCTTGTGAGTTATAGGATGGATTTTAAAATTAGATTCATGGCTCAATGTGGCAAAGAATGCAATGCGGTGAAACTTGGATGTTTTTGCAGTGGCTGTCGTAATTCAATTCTGATCCTCCGTATGTTTCTGCACTGCTCTCGAAATGATAGAAAAGCATATATGAGATTCGTAAGCAAGTGATTTAGTAGATAACTGATTCACAAGTTAGTTCGTAAATCTCCAAGTTAGTCAGAAACTCCTTGGTTGGTGACCCCCTCGCAGTGATATTCCTTGCAATCATTTGTTTTGTTTTGAAGAGCTAGCAAATGAATTTAGTTAGTTATTTATTTACTGAGAATTTGATATAGCGCTCCTTTGATGTGACTGATCGAGTCCATAAGAGATGGTCGTCTGTAACATCTTTGCTTACTGTGCCATCTCATTGCCAAAGATTTCCTCATCTTCGGCTATGTACAATTCTTCAGTCGACCCTCCGTAGCAGACTCTACTCCAGAGCGAGGGAACCTCCAACATCCTCCTAGCATATTATGCTGCTTATCATCATTATTATCATCATGCGTTTAGTAAGCCATATCATCTAAAGACAGACCATAAATCAGCGTCAGTGAGGGACTTTCTCAAGGTCGCTACATCGTAAACATCTCCAACCAGTTGGCTTTTATCACAGCAAAATTGCACAGAGCAAATGATTGGAAGGAATGTCCACCTACCTGTTTAGCCATGAGCCAAGGAAAGAGCAAATGATTGGAAGGAATGTCCACCTACCTGTTTAGCCATGAGCCAAGAAAAGAGCAAATGATTGGAAGGAATGTCCACCTACCTGTTTAGCCATGAGCCAAGGAAAGAGCAAATGATTGGAAGGAATGTCCACCTACCTGTTTACTTGTTTAGCCATGAGCCAAGGAAAGAGCAAATGATTGGAAGGAATGTCCACCTACCTGTTTAGCCATGAGCCAAGGAAAGAGCAAATGATTGGAAGGAATGTCCACCTACCTGTTTAGCCATGAGCCAAGGAAAGAGTCGATTTCTGAGGTAGTTCAAATGTTGTTCAGAGTCATGCTGGTCGTGATCAGCCGCACAACCATACATGAAGACATTCTGCTTACGACTGTGTCCATGCAAGTCACAGTAGACCAGCACCTAACACACGCACGCACACGCACGCACACACGCACACACACACAGACCTCTGTAGCACACCGAGACAAAATAAACAGCAATTTTTAAAGCTGCATTTAAATGCAACAGAATGATTTCTTGGCCGTATGGCTGGTTCAACATTCAAATGCTCAGATGATGGTCAGTTCAACATTCAAATGCTCAAAGGTTCAGAATAGTAATAATAATAATAAAAATAATATTCAAAAATTAAATAAATTAAAAAATAATTATAATAATAATAAATTGGTCGTAATAAATTATTGTATAATAATAAAATAATAATAATGAAAATAATAAATGTTTTAGTATTTTCTGGATAGTTAACTTGGATCATAATAGTAGTATATATAGTATCAATAATGTATGCAATACCAGTTTAAATATTGATTAACCAATTATAACTGCCCTGCTAATTAAAATGTGTGTTGAGCATACTTGATTTGTGGAACTGAGTTTGCGAATCATTTCTTTGATATGCCAAACAGTTGGAAAAGTGTCCTTGCTGGGCTTTCGATAATTTCTGTTGAGGTCGTGACCTGACAGAGAACATCGGTAATTGCCGACAATAACTCCGTCGGGATTAATCATCGGAACGATCTTGAAGAGAAAATGCTTCCGTAATTCCTGAACCAGATTCAGAAAATCACTTCTTGTTAGTAGGAAGAGAGACAGAAAGCAAAGAAAAAAGAGACCAATCAAATGCATTCATTCACATCAGCGTTTCTGTTGTAGCCACAATGTTTCTGCAGCAGCAGCAGCGCTGAGAGATCGTCAATTAAAGCCTACTGTACACATATTTTGATGAAGGTAATTCTTGTTACTCTTGCATATTGCAACTGATGAACTGCAGTACATCTCTGATGTCACTTCTGTGAAATGCTAATTATATGATTTACATTAAATCCTTGCAAAGAACTTGACAACTCAATCACCAAACCTTTCTGCATACATTGCTCCTCCTTCTCACATCATTTTTCATTGCTTCAAAATACACAAAAGAAACGCGAATTGACTGATATATTCAGTGCTTGACATGTTACAAGAGATCAGCATAGCGCGATGATCAGTGCTCAGAAGGACAAACCGTTGCGGATGTTGATGGTCCAGTGATGTGTCTCAGCAATCCTCTCATCATCCAACTGCTGTTCGTCTCACCTGGATGCACACGCGCTGTCACTACGACCACTTTCTTCTCTCCAATATTATCTGATGCTGACACAAAGACAAAGAGCACATGACAAGTATTGAAACTAATTCATATATTATTAACATTTTGTTAAGAGAATCGTGTGACACTTGTGATGACACTCAGGCTGTTGCTGATAATCAACCTTCTTCGTCCTACTCACCGTCTGCTGCGACAGTACGTGGAGGAATTGAGGGTTTGAGACTTGGAACATTTAACGCTCGCTCTTTGGGACACAAGTTTATGGAAGTATCCAACATGATAACTCATCATAACCTCGACATCCTCGTCGTAACGGAGTCCTGGCACTCCACCTCATCGGATGTACCGGTTCGCCGCTCAACCCCTCCGGGCTTCCTATCTCTCGACGCTCCTCGTCCGATTGAACCCCCAGCTGACGCGCTGGCGCAGAATCATGGGGGTATCGTCGTCTTCTATCGTGAACATCTTCAAGTCAAACGGATCCCTATTCCTCTGACGCTCACCACCTTCGAGCTTCTCGGATTTTCCTGTTCCTCCGCCAGAGGGCCGTTTACTGCCTTCGCCCTCTACCGACCGGGATCTGCAAAGCCAACGCCAGTCTTCTTCTCGGAGTTCACTGCTTTCATGGAAATCTTCTCTACCTACAACAGCCAATAATATTAATCATCACTGGTGATCTGAACATTCACTTGGAACAACCGGACCTTCCGGAAACTATTCGCTTTCAAGACATTCTCTCTCAGTTCGGCCTCATCCAACACGTCGCCGAGCCTACTCACGTTCTCGGTGGCTGGCTTGATGTGATCATCACGCGGGATGACTGCGCCATTTCTGACGTCAGAGTGGAACCTCCTTCCCTCTCTGATCATGGCCTTGTCCTCTACAACGCTCCTTTCCTCTCCGCTCAACCCACGTACGCCCTCCGCCACTCCCGTGGATGGAGGAACTTAAACCGGGACGCTTTCCGTACTGGACTACTCAACAGCCCTCTCTGCGCTGACCTGTCTTCACGGGTGGACGATTCTACCGAGGAGCTCTTCGACCTCTACGATGCGACGGTTCTTCCTCTCATCGACTCCCTCCTTCCGGTCCGTTCGCACCGGATCCGTCATCGACCGCTAGTACCCTGGTTCGACGCTCACTGTCGTGCTCTGCGTCGGGAAGTTAGACGTCTGGAGCGTCGATATCGCCGCTCTCGCGACCCAGCTGACCGCCTCACCTGGATCCATCGCCTTCGGAAGATGCACAGCGACTTTCGTACCAGGGAAACGCAATACTGGGAGGAGCTGGTCGTTCGAGACGGACACAGCCCGCGCCGGTTGTGGTCGGCTCTCGCCGGGATTCTCGGCCGCTCTGCTGCTTCTCGCACCCCTCCGTCGTCAGATTTCACGGCCGACGACTACCTGGACTTTATGACGGAGAAGATCGCCGCGACTCGTCGGTCAACGGAGGGTTCTCCGCCTCCGTCTTTCCCTCCTTCAACTTCATCTGCCACCCTCAACGAATGGCAGCCGCTACAGCCTGACGCTCTCAGACGCCTCATCGAAAGCTCCACGTCGAAGTCTTGCGAGTTGGATATTCTTCCGCCATTTATAGTTAAAGAGTTTTTAGACGAGTTCTTGCCTTTTTTGCTGTTACTATGCAATTCTTCATTGGCTCAGGGTTCTGTTCCAGCTCAGCACAAAAGAGCTGTTGTTTTTCCTTCTCTCAAGCGCCAGGGTCTAGACCCTAGCACCCCCTCCAACTATCGTCCCATCTCTAATCTCTCCTTTCTTTCCAAACTCCTGGAAAAATGTGTCTCGATCCAGCTAGTGGACTACCTTGAAACCAATTCACCAATGCCCTCACTCCAATCTGGCTTTAGGAAATACCATTCTACTGAGTCTCTTATCACCCGCTTACTTGCTGACGTCTTTGCAGCAACTGACCAAAGTCACATCACCTTGCTAGCTCTGTTTGACGTTAGTGCAGCGTTCGACACTGTCGACCACGCCATACTCCTCGAGCGTCTTTCTAAATCCTTCGGCATTGGCGACTCTGCCCTTCTCTGGTTCAGTTCTTTCCTCTCAGACCGCTCCTTATCTGTGATCTTTGGTTCCACACGCTCTGCCTGGTCCCCTGTTCCATACGGCTTGCCTCAAGGCTCGGTCCTGGCACCGCTTCTTTACATACTCTACACCGCAGATTTATCACTCATACTCTCCCTCAAGGGTGCTTCGGCTCATCAATACGCTGATGATACGCAAGCCTTTGTTCATGGCCCGTCCAGTACAGCTGCATCACTGGTTGCCACTATTCTTGATGCCACCTCGGCCCTAGACCAGTGGATGTCCTCCAACCGTCTCCGCCTGAATTCTGAAAAAACCCAATACATCTGGCTTGGAGGCCGAGCCCAGCTTGCGAAGATCGACATGGAGCTCCTCCGTACTTTGTTTCCTGATGTCCATTTCTCTCCCACAGTTCGTGACTTGGGTTTCACTCTGGATTCAGCCCTTTCTTTCTCGGACCATGTCAACCGTGTCTCACGTACATGTCTCTACTACCTACGCCAGCTGCGAACTATTCGCCATTCACTCTCTCCGCAAGCTGTTAAGGCGCTTGTTCATGCCCTGATCTGCTCTAGGGTTGACTTTGGGAACTCTGCTTACGCCGGTCTTTCCTCACTCAACCTTTCCAAACTTCAGACAATTCTAAATGCTGCTGCTCGCCTAATTGCCGGTCTTCCCAAGTTCTCTCATATTTCTGTCTTTATTCGGGACACTCTCCACTGGCTTCCTGTACCACAGCGCATTGAGTTTAAGATTCTGACACTCATGCGCAATTCTCTTCTTGGGGTAGCTCCCTCTTACCTCCGTTCTCTCTGCATCCCGGTCTCCTCTCTCCCCGGCCGCTCTGCCCTTCGCTCGGCAGCCAGCGGCCTCCATGTCGTGCCTCGCATGCGTGGAGCCACTGCCCAGTCCAGAAGCTTTGCTTATGCTGGCCCATCCTACTGGAACCGTCTTCCTCACAAACTTCGTCTTGAGCTTCTTAGTCTCTCTCTCCCTTTGTTTAGGAAACGCCTGAAGACTATGCTATTCGTTAGCGGCAGTGCTAACTAGGGTCGGGAGCGCTACTGAATCTGTGAGCGGCGCTATATAAATGTTCAATTACAATTACAATTACAATTACAATTACAATTCTTCACTGTAATTTTAACGAATAATTCTGTTTAAGAGCAGAATCGTTGCACAATTTTTAACGTGATGAAGTTCAATATTATTGAGTCTGTGCATGCTTAATGAATTACATCTTAATTTCTCTGCTGAAGATTGTCTACATTTTCATCGTATATCTTTGCATATATCCTCTCCGCCTCCATAACTACATGAGGAGGAGGAGCAGGAGGAGGAGGAGCAGGAGGAGGAGCAGGAGGGAAGTCGAGTTCGTGGCGCAACGCCAACAGTTGGGGAATTTTCTGTACATTTTCTATGCGTGTGTCCTGTAGGTCAATGGATGTTGGCTGGACACACACATGTCATAATTATACGACCACTTAACAACTGTTTGGTGGTGGTAGTGTCACTTGTCACCACTCCAGCTTCGTCTAGAATTCTGTCAACTACAGAAAGGAATTCCTTGTTGGCCTCCAATTGTGTGCATGTGTGTGTGTACAATGTACATGCATGTGTGTGTACAAGTGTGTGTGTACATGCGTGCATGTACATGCATGCATGTACATACGTGTGTGTGCCTGCCAAATAATCCAAATAAGATGCAGCTCATCTAGTGTGGCACTTGGCAACAGCTTCTTAAGCTTGATTTGCCCCTTCTTACCGAGAGAAATCCCTTCTTTATTTTCCTCCTCTCACCCTCCTCCTCTCAGGGTAAACTCCTCATTCTTCGAACACAAACTGCTCTTATACAGCACTGCAGTGCTTGCTCTGTTATTGGCCCCATGATATGAAATGAACTTCCACTGTCTATACGTCTTATGCCTAGGATTTGCTCAGATGCGCTTTATCGTGTCCTTAAAGTGCAACTTTCAGCCAAGGTTGGGTTTAGAGCGCTTCTAAAGAGTAACCTTGACGGGGCGCTATATAAATCTTCTTAATAACTGAATGAACATAGACTGAATGACAAATTGCCAGCATTTAGATTAAATAAATGGAATACAGCAGAACAAAGAAGGAAATAAATAATTGAATTGTCATTCGGTCAACTTGAAAAAAAGCCATTCCTCCGTTTCCAGTATCTTTTGCCAGTTTGGGAGCACCGTTGGGTAATGAATATTTATATAGAGTTTCTAAATTAATGAGCACTTATAATTACAATAACAGTTAAATAAATTATACACATCATTGCATACAAACAAGACAGAAAAAGAGTTAAAATGGTAAATAGCTTTACAACCAATGTAGCTGAAGAGCAAAGAATGAAACCTAATAATTATCATTGATTCATTATGTTTATATTAACCAGGCAAACTTTCTTTTCGGTTATGGGTTAGTAAAATTCATCTTCATCAAGACGTTTGTTTGCAACCATATTCATGGTGAATAGCTTCAGCATGGTATGTGCAATGTGTATACTATATTTATACTATATATATATATATATATATATATATATATATATATATATATACACGGTGAACGGAAAAAAACCGAACCTCTCTTATTGCTACGATAATTTGTGTAATAATTTGTACATTTTAATAAAATTTGGGAAAATTCAGCTTAAAGGACAAGAATCAGATAACTATCATTTGTTAGTTATAATGTGTGTTCAAAATATCCTCCTTCAGCCTCAAAACACGCACAAAGACGCGCTTGGCGCTGACTTGTTGCTGAATCAATTACAGCTTGATCAGATTCACCCCGTGCCAATATCATACGCTGACGCAGTTCTCCGACATCACGTACCTTTTCTTGTAAACTTTTTCTTGCATCACAGACTAGATTTTATAGTCCAAGGGTCTAGGCTATTTGAAATGAATCAAGTTTGCAGGATAGCGCATCAACAACTGCCTTGATCGCTCAAGCCATGCGGCCCATGCCTGCTTGTTGACCTCCGCTAGTTTTGTCGCTATACTCTCCTTCAAACATTTTAATTAACTTCAAGTTTTAGCTGGAATAGCGTATAATTGTAAAAACTTGTTAAGTTTATAGTTGGGAATAAAATAGTTCTATTCTCAATAATATTTTTACATGTTTGGCGTTAATTTCTTGATTTATTGTAGAGGTTCGGTTTTTTTCCGTTCACCGTGTATATATATATATATATATATATACACCGTGACTCCGTGAGGCATAAAAAACAAAGCTACTAGAAAAATTGCTATAATTTTAACAATATTCAAACAATGTCAATGAAATTCAGGAAAATTATAGCCAAATAGCAGTCAATGTAAATACATGTACATTTACAGTTTTTACTTTAACTACCCGCCTTTTGCTTCTACGCATGCGCGAAGTCGCTTGCGCCATTCACGCACCGCCAAGTCAATTCGCTGGTCAAGATCGTTCTAAGTTTGCATTATTCGCCTACGAAGATCTTCAATATCACGGACCTTTGTTTTGTACACCATTTCCTGCATGCATCTCCATATTTTATAATCGACGGGATTCAGGTCTTGGCTGTTAGGGGCCATGTTGCTGGAAAGAGAAATGTTGCAGCCGACCGCATTTTACGCACACGTCCGACGTTTAGCAAATCCCTGATGGAGCCAGTCGGTGTTTCTTCTCTGAGGCGCACGTCAATTCATTTTGTTGAACCGGGGGTAAAAATCAACGGCCAATACTACAGAGATGTTTTACTGATGGAATGCCTTCTACCTGAAATTCGAGAACTCTGAATTTTACATTTTCCAGCAAGGTGGTGCTCTAGCGCATGGAGCTCGAGAAACGGTTGCACTTCTGACGAACGAAGCTCCTGACTTCATAATTCCTACGCTATGATCTCCTAACAGCCCAGATCTGAATCTCATCGATCATAAAATAAGAGGATGCATGCAGAAAATGGTGTACAAAACAAAGGTCCGTAATGTTGAAGATCTTCGTAAGCTATTAATGCAAGCTTGGAACGATCTTGACCAGCGAATTATTGACTCGGCGGTGCGTGAATGGCGCAAGCGACTTCGCGCATGCGTAGAAGCAAAAGGCGGGCAGTTAGAGTAAAAACTGTAAATGTATTTACATTGACTGCTATTTGGCTATAATTTTCCTGAATTTCATTGACATTGTTTGAATGTTGTTAAAATTATAGCAATTTTTCTAGTAGCTTTGTTTTTTATGCCTCACGGTGTATATAACACGTGTATACTATAATCTGCTGTGTGTGATAAAACATATGCTAATTATTATTTAAAGCATTCATTTCAAATCTAACGATAGTTGCTTAACATACATGGCTCACGCTGGTCAATGTGCTTTGTCCCTGATTCATTAAATTTATTCAAAGTCATTGCTTTGCTGGCCAATCAGGAACAAGACTTCCATTCGCAGCAGACTTGTTCATACGTGCAACCTAATCTATTCTATGGAGCAGAAAAAATTAACTCTATGACTAATGCTACACATGCACACACACACACCCACACATGCACACACACATGCACATGCACAAGAACACACAGACACACATGCACACACATGCACAAGAACACACGCACACATCCACATACACTCGTGTATTCATTACCTTTTTCCGACCATGCATTAGCAAACTAATCAACAACACTGTAACTAAATACCACAGGTAACTAAGTATTTAAAGCAAGTCACGTATTCATTAGCACACCACAATGTCGCCACATGTCGACCAGTTCAGTCAACTGAGTCTACTCTTCCCCACCCCCACCCCCACAGCAGCCAAAAAACAAAATCAGTTGGGATCCTACAATACAATACAACACAATACATACATGTAGCTACTGCTATTTCTTTATTGAAGATTTGTTAATACAGCAAGCACATCAAGGAACAAAAGCTGCAGTTTAGAGCTAAGATAATGAAAAAATTGTCAACAGAGAGGCTGAAGAGTCATTTAATTGATTAAGTAATTACTAATTAATTAATTGAGTAATTAATTAATTAATTGATTGATTAATTAATTGATTATTCAATTGATTAATTAATTAATTAATTAATTGATTAATTGATGATAAATCAATTAAATGTTGCCGCAATGAGTTGGATAAATGCATGTACTGCATCCAGAAAATGGATGGCGTTGAATCTGCAGCTAGACACTTTGAACCAACCATCTGATGAAGAGTTTGTTTGCTGGCAGCAGCTAGGAAGGTAACAATGCTAGATAGCAATAAGTTAAGACAGGCAGGCAGCCAGGCATACAGGCGGGCAGAGACATAAATAGCCTACACACAAAGTGACCGTATATTTAAACGAAGACAAGCAGAGGAAAGACAGAGCGCTGCTGAAGACTTAACTGCAATTTGTGTCTACTTACGATTGTCTGTCACTGTTGCTATGTAACAACTGTTTCCGGCTTTTGTCTCACACAGAACCTCAACTTTCATGACCTTTGACCTGTCAGGATCGGCTGTGAGATTGTCAAGGTCATTTTGAAGGTCAGTGAATGTGTAGGGGTAGCAATGAGCGAGATAGCAAGTGTCGTTGGCACATGGAAACTCCATCTTCCATTCGAGTACGTAATAGTTTCGGTCTCTCGTCAGCAGAGGGCATTGCACGTTCTGAGTGTTTCTCGTGTAACTGATCTCGTGTCCAGTGCGCGTCCAGCCGATGATGACGTCATCGTCTCTTCCGGCCAAATGCTCCGAATAGAGCAACGGCTTCATGCCTTACAGACACACATCAACCATCATCATTATCATCAGATAATCCAATATATTATTATAACGAAGTTGTGTTCAATATAATATGTCACCCATTTGTACATGTGTCAGCATTTCACATTGCTTGTTTACATGTGTCACCCATTTGTACATGTGTCAGCATTTCACATTGCTTGTTTACATGTGTCACCCATTTGTACATGTGTCAGCATTTCACATTGCTTGTTTACATGTGTCACCCATTTGTACATGTGTCAGCATTTCACATTGCTTGTTTACATTTGTACATGTGTCAGCATTTCACATTGCTTGTTTACATGTGTCACCCATTTGTACATGTGTCAGCATTTCACATTGCTTGTTTACATTTGTACATGTGTCAGCATTGCTTGTTTACATTTGTACATGTGTCAGCATTTCACATTGCTTGTTTACATTTGTACATGTGTCAGCATTTCACATTGCTTGTTTACATGTGTCACCCATTTTAAAACTGTGTGGCTGCTTGTGTTACTGTGTCATTATGTTCTGCTCCTCCTCAGCCAAAAGTATATTTCAGTGCACATTCAAATTAATCGATGTACTATTAATTGTCACATGTGGAGATATTTTAAACTACTATTAATCGGGCGAATTACAAAATAAGGCGAATGAAGCTCGAATGTCTGCTTGTACATTGCACGCCAATGAAATCATGAACTTCACATTTCTGAAACGTTGCTTAAAAGCGAATCAAGAAATATGATGCGCAGCTTATTCATGATAGCTGCTGTAATGTAGTATGTCAGCGATGTTGTCCAGAGTGAAGGAAAGAATCGAAGTGAAGTTGGAAAAAGACGAGAGGAGAAAAGATGACAAATGAACAGCTGCTGCTGTGGTGGATTTAGGAAGAGAGAGAGAGAGAGACAGAGAGAGAGGCAGAGACAGAGAGGCAGAGACAGAGAGACAAAGAGACAGAGACAGAGAGACAGAGACAGAGAGACAGACTTGAAAGCAGAAGAGTGAATGGATAAGCGTCACAGGCATAAAAGAAAAATGAATCGTTTGAAAACATGTTAACAAAGTTTTTTTTTTAAAGAAGAAGAATGGTAAACATCTACGCAACAGAAAAACCTTCTGTTAGATTTAAGAAAAGCTTAAATGAACCGCTGAATACATATAAATGTTAAGAAGATAGGACAGAGTAATTAGTTAGAAATGACAGCGTAAACAATGATAGAAAACAAATGTGAGCACTGACCATGAGCATAGAGACTGTCCTTCTTGAGCAGATTGATGATTTTGAATGTGTACGTGATGTTCGGCAGTGTATTCTGAACCTGGAAATAATACCACTGTGTGTGACGCTTCGTGTAGAGGTCAGTGCTCAGCACAAGTTCATACTCAAACTGCCCTCTGTAATGAAGAAGAAGAAGAAGAAGAATTGCATATATCGATTTAAGATATATGTAGGAATATGTTGGGAGGATGGACTTTAAAAGACTTGGAGTTTAGTTTAGGTTAGATAATTACAAAGTTCCATAATATCATATTCTATCATATTCTATCATATTATATAATATTATATCATAATATATCACATCATATAATATATCATATTCTATCATATCATATCATATTATATTCTATCATATTCTATCATATCATATCATATTCTATCATAATATATCATATTCTATCATATTCTATCATATTCTATCATATTATATAATATTCTATCATAATATATCATATTCCATCATACTATATGATATTCTATCTGCATATTCTATCATACTATATCATATTCTATCATACTGTATCATACTATGTCATATTCTATCACATTCCATCATATTCTATCATATATCATACTATATCATATTCTATCATAATATATCATATTCTGTCATATTATATCAGTCGCATAATATGATCAAAACTCAAGCACCAAATAAAAAAGTTAAAATCAGGTATATAGATAATCTACAACAGCCTAAGCTTGTATGGACTGTGGCGTGTTAAAATGTTAAATGCCGCAATTAGCGCAAAGCCATTTCTAATGACCATGTGGCTTAAGTTTGTATAACAGATTTATTTGTCACTGTCACTTTATAAAATTTAACATAACTATTGATATTCTAATAAATTTCATGTAATTATTAATAACATTATCTCATCTTTTCTTGTTTCGTCTTCAACTGTCCTTCAACTCCACTAACTATTTTACTCTATCCACCAACTATTTTACTCTATCCACCAACTATTTTACTCTATCCACCAACTATTTTACTCTATCCACCAACTATTTTACTCTATCCACCAACTATTTTACTCTATCCACCAACTATTTTACTCTATCCACCAACCATTTTACTCTATCCACCAACTATTTTACTCTATCCACCAACTATTTTACTCTATCCACCAACTATTTTACTCTATCCACCAACTATTTTACTCTATCCACCAACTATTTTACTCTATCCACCAACTATTCTACTCTATCCACCAACTATTCTACTCTATCCACCAACTATTTTACTCTATCCACCAACTATTTTACTCTATCCACCAACTATTTTACTCTATCCACCAACTATTTTACTCTATCCACCAACTATTTTACTCTATCCACCAACTATTTTACTCTATCCACCAACCATTTTACTCTATCCACCAACTATTTTACTCTATCCACCAACTATTTTACTCTATCCACCAACTATTTTACTCTATCCACCAACTATTTTACTCTATCCACCAACCATTTTACTCTATCCACCAACTATTTTACTCTATCCACCAACTATTTTACTCTATCCACCAACTATTTTACTCTATCCACCAACTATTTTACTCTATCCACCAACTATTTTACTCTATCCACCAGCTATTTTACTCTATCCACCAACTATTTTACTCTATCCACCTATTTTTTTACTCTATCCACCAACTATTCTACTCTATCCACCAACCATTTTACTCTATCCACCAACTATTTTACTCTATCCACCAACTATTCTACTCTATCCACCAACCATTTTACTCTATCCACCAACTATTTTACTCTATCCACCAACCATTTTACTCTATCCACCAACTATTTTACTCTATCCACCAGCTATTTTACTCTATCCACCAACTATTTTACTCTATCCACCAACTATTCTACTCTATCCACCAACCATTTTACTCTATCCACCAACTATTTTACTCTATCCACCAACTATTTTACCCTATCCACCAACTATTTTACTCTATCCACCAGCTATTTTACTCTATCCACCAACTATTTTACTCTATCCACCAACCATTTTACTCTATCCACCAACTATTTTACTCTATCCACCAACTATTTTACTCTATCCACCAACCATTTTACTCTATCCACCAACTATTTTACTCTATCCACCAACCATTTTACTCTATCCACCAACTATTTTACTCTATCCACCTATTTTTTTACTCTATCCACCAACTATTTTACTCTATCCACCAACTATTTTACTCTATCCACCAACTATTTTACCCTATCCACCAACTATTTTACTCTATCCACCAGCTATTTTACTCTATCCACCAACTATTTTACTCTATCCACCAACCATTTTACTCTATCCACCAACTATTTTACTCTATCCACCAACTATTTTACTCTATCCACCAACTATTCTACTCTATCCACCAACTATTTTACTCTATCCACCAGCTATTTTACTCTATCCACCAACTATTTTACTCTATCCACCAACCATTTTACTCTATCCACCAACTATTTTACTCTATCCACCAACCATTTTACTCTATCCACCAACTATTCTACTCTATCCACCTATTTTTTTACTCTATCCACCAACTATTTTACTCTATCCACCAACTATTTTACTCTATCCACCAACTATTTTACCCTATCCACCAACTATTTTACTCTATCCACCAGCTATTTTACTCTATCCACCAACTATTTTACTCTATCCACCAACCATTTTACTCTATCCACCAACTATTTTACTCTATCCACCAACTATTTTACTCTATCCACCAACTATTCTACTCTATCCACCAACCATTTTACTCTATCCACCAACTATTTTACTCTATCCACCAACTATTTTACTCTATCCACCAACTATTCTACTCTATCCACCAACTATTTTACTCTATCCACCAACTATTTTACTCTATCGTCTTTTGCTTCTTTTCTTCTTCAATTACCGATCGAATGATAATTATCTATTGGTAGTTGAAGACTTTATGCTATCTCTCTATGGTAACACTTAAGCACAATGTGATCGATGCCTTGCATAATTTCTTTCTACTTCAACTTCTTTCAACACAACACGATATACCGTTGTTATACAGCAACAATAATTCAACACAATTCTAAAAACGAAAGTAAGAACTTCCAAAGAGTTCTACTTTATTTGTCAGAATGAATAATTGCTGTGTCGCTCTCATCATGATTAATATGATGATTAAATTGATGAGTTGGTCTACTCACGTGCGTCTTGCCTGTCGAAGATTTCCACACTCAAAGCGAGATTCAAAGACAAGGCTTGGACAATGGCCATTGTCAGCGACGACAGGTAGCAGCGATGGCAGCGATGGCAGCAGTGGCAGCAGTGGCAGTGGCAGTGGCTTGTGCTGCTTTGGTGACTTTTCAGAATCGAAAACAACAACAACTCCTCTCCACTTGCCAGGATAACGAACAAGCTGTTGTTGATATAACTGTTGCTGAGGCAACTGTTGTTGATATAAATGTTGCTGATGCAACTGTTGCTGAGGTTGCTCATGAAACTGTTGCTGCTGTTGTTGTTGTTGTTGTTGTTGCTGTTGTTGTTGTTGTTGCTGTTGTTGTTGTTGTTGATGTTGTTGATAATGTGACAACATCAATTGACTTGAGAGTTCTTTAAAAAACACAGCACATCCAATGTTTTACTTCTCACTGAATATAATATGCAGTAGACTTTTAATTCTGTAAATTACATAAATAGCTGTATCGACTCAACCAACAGACTATACCAACCATCAATCAACAACAATACAACAGACTATACCAACCATCAATCAACAACAATACAACAGACTATACCAGCCATCAATCAACAACAATACAACAGACTATACCAGCCATCAATCAACAACAATACAACAGACTATACCAACCATCAATCAACAACAATACAACAGACTATACCAACCATCAATCAACAACAATACGAATTCAACAGACTATACCAACCATCAATCAACAACAATACAACAGACTATACCAACCATCAATCAACAACAATACGACAGACTATACCAACCATCAATCAACAACAATACGAATTCAACAACAGTAAGACCTTCATCCCAACCACCAAGAAACTTCTTTCTTGGATTATATTGACTCAAGATTGGTTCAAATAAAGGCAAAAATAAGGACAAGCGCCTGTGAATAAGCTGGTTCCCGCGACTTCGCTTTTGTGGGCGCTGTAGAAGTCTTGAGATTACAATTGCAAGCAATAGGGTTGCCACAATCATTATCATAATCGCATTCATAATGTCGAGATTCCGACAGCGCCCACAGAAGCGAAGTAACGCAAACCAGCTTATTCACAGGCACTTCATCAAAACAAAATCGATAGGCGGAGGGTCAAGATTCGGAGAGTCAAGTATAGGCAGACAGATGGATGGACGGCTAAAGACCAAGGGTCCAAGGTGGGTGATGTTTAGAGTTGAAATGACGAGGGAGGTGAGGAAAAGAGGAGGAATCAGAATAGGATCTATAAAAGCAATGTTTTCAGTTTTGAGTGAAAGACCTGTGGAGAGGGTTGTAAGAGGTGAGGCCTGGGTGAGTTCGTATGGTGAATCTTAAAACTGGCAAATCTCACTTAAAACAATATGTTAAAATTTGACACTTGAGAATTAGATTTCTCCTTACATTAGATTTATCCCAATGAATGCTAATTGTTAGGAGAAATATATATATATATTTAGCATCTCTGAGAGAAAAAGTAATTCCATCTGTTATGTAAAAGAAAAGCGATTTTCGTCTAGTGTGGCCTACCACTAGATGAACTGTGCAGTGGTTCGGCTTGTTGATGTGGACAGTTCTTGTGAACCGGAGTTGGAAGCAATGGTCCTGAATCCACCGGCCAAAACGGTCCATGCTTGCTGCGTATTATTCCAGACAGATCACGGTACATTCCAGGTTGGACTTCAACAAGTTCACTACCATCTGGCAGCTTTCCCGTTTTCATGGCTTCCTGGAAACCGGTTTTGGTGAAAGAATAGAAGAAAGAATGGCGCTCTGCAGAACTTAATCCGCTGTAGTCGCAGCTGGCTCGTTCGTTTATATCTGCATAATACTGACGCGTTTTTGGTGCAACAATCTGCTCCTTTTGATTCATAGCTGAAAAGAAATCACTCAGGCGATTCTGATTTTTCTGTCTCAAGCGATTCAACAGCAGAGCAGAATGCTGTTTGCTGTAGCATGGCTTCAGCAGTTCCGTGTTGCTTTCACACATAATCTGATCAATCTGTTGCTTCATCTCAGACACAGCTTTCCAGCTCTCCGCCGTCGCAACATCTCTCGCTCGAGTCTCTCCTTCGGACAAATCCAATCGACCTTCGACCGTGCGCGCATTACGAGCGAAGGCAAAATAATTTCCAGTTGAGGTCTGTTCGTCCATTTTGCTGTCCACATCTTTAGGAGATTGCTTAGTGTGAGGAGCAAACTGTGAGTTGATCACTTCGTGGACCCTGGCCGTAAGCTCAGCCTCCAGCTGTAGCCGCAAAGATTCCCTCCAAGCATCTTCATCTGCTGAAAAGCAGAACACATTCAATCCATCAGAAATACATGTAAATACAAACTGTGCAGAATTATACAGGCATCATCATCATCTCATGTCTCAATGAAACCTCTTCTGATATCCGGATTTCCATTCGAACTTAAACCAGCATCCAGTGGCGACGCCAGGATTTCTGTTCTTTTTGGGGGGGGAGCTGAATCCTACCGGAGAAAATTTTCCATTTTCGTACTTTCATCCGCCAAAATTTCTGACAACCTTTTTTAGTCATCTGGTTGAAATAGTTAGGAAATTTTCCCATTTTCATAGGCCAAAATTTCTCACGACATTTTTTAGTCATCTGGTTGAAATAGTTAGGAAATTTTCCCATTTTCATCCGCCAAAATTTCTCACAACCTTTTTTAGTCATCTGGTTAAAATAGTTAGGAAATTTTCCCATTTTCATCCGCCAAAATTTCTCACGACCTTTTTTAGTCATCTGGTTAAAATAGTTAGGAAATTTTCCCATTTTCATCCGCCAAAATTTCTCACGACCTTTTTTAGTCATCTGGTTAAAATAGTTAGAAAATTTTCCCATTTTCATCCGCCAAAATTTCTCACGACCTTTTTTATTCATCTGGTTGAAATAGTTAGGAAATTTTCCCATTTTCATCCGCCAAAATTTCTGACAACCTTTTTTTAGTCATCTGGTTGAAATAGTTAGGAAATTTTCCCATTTTCATCCGCCAAAATTTCTCACGACCTTTTTTAGTCATCAGGTTGAAATAGTTAGGAAATTTTCCCATTTTCATCCGCCAACATTTCTGACGACCTTTTTTTAGTCATCTGGTTGAAATAGTTAGGAAATTTTCCCATTTTCATCTGTCAAAATTTCTGAGGACCTTTTTTAGTCATTTGGTCGAAATCTCATGGACATCTCACATTTTAGGGGAGGGGCTAAGCTAAACGTGTAAATATTTAATTTTTACACGTAAAAAACCGGATGGCCTTTTGGCGCCGCCACTGCCATTCTATTAACAATGTCGTACAAAGAGATCTCTTTTCAGAACAGATCTTCACAAAACTAACCATGCCTTACCAACAATTCCTAGTATACTTAGTATCAACCTAGTAAGTAGAATTTTGTTACATTTTAAATGAATTCTGCTATAGTTACAATTTGCTTCTTTTACCAGGTAAAATTAGTTTACATTATAAATTGTAGAAGTTCAATTGCTAAAGCAGCATTTCTTAAAAAGGAGTTAGGCCAATTATAGAATTGCTGTGGCTCAGGCTCGACCAATAATTGCCTCAATTCTTCATCCTTATAATTATTTGGAATGCACTTTCTTCTTCTTCTTCTTCTTCTGTTTGATCTGCCACTTCTTCTTCTTCTTCTTCTCGTGGGAACTTGCACACTGGGAGCACATTAGAATGATTCACTCCAACCCTTGCAATTGTTCTTGTGTCATACAAAGTACCATCAAACATTATTTGTTTTGTTTGTTTGTTTGTTTGTTTGTATGTGCACTTGTTATAGCGCCCCTTCAAGCTCTCTCTACTCAGAGGCGCTCCCGATGCAGAGCGGACACTGCATCGGAGTTTCACGCCGAAGCGCTGAGCAATTGTGAGTGAAGGACTTGCCCAAGGTCCTTACGCGGCGAGGTGGATTCGAACCTCGGACCTTCCGGCTCCAAGGCAACGACGCCACCACTAGACCACCGCGCCCCACATGGGGCGCGGTGGTCTAGTGGCAATTGACAATTAGACGAATATGACAATTAGACGAATATTTCTGCACTTTGCCCCCAACTGACCTGTGTTATTTATTTTTATATATATATATAATTATATATATATAATATTACTGACCTGTTGTGGCTGACATGATTGCCTTTCGCTTGTCTTCTGATAATCTTTCGATCTTTGTTTCGAGTGTCAAATCTAAGAAATTATTTCGCTGATAAAGCGACAGAATGGCTGGCTCCCTCTGAAGAACAAAATGAGAGGAGGCGGTGGAGGAGGAGGCGGTGGAGGAGGAGGCGGCGGAGGAGGAGGAGGAGGCGGTGGAGGTCTTTGTCTTAATGTCATTGTTCAGTTGAGCAGTTGAAGTGCTCGACAGCGACATGTCTAAAGAGCAATTCGTACAATTTCAATGCAGTGTATTAATAATAATAATATAATAATAATATAAAACAATCTGTTCTTTTATGAAACGCCTGCAAGACGCACTGCGCTTTACATTTACAAGTTATGCAGTAATCTTAAATTCTTAATTAAACTTAACTGAGCAAACAGCTTTGCAATTACATGGCGCTAATAGCAGCCTACAAATCAAATCCGCCGAACGGCTCGAACTCACTACCTCTCGCACTCTACGCCAGCGTGTTATCCACAGGGCCGGATTAAGGCATGTTCAACATGTTCGGCGGAACAGGGGCCCCCACACTTTAGGGGGCCCCCACAAATGTGTAAAAACAAAAATTTTGAGAAAATTTCGGCCACACGACTATTTTCCCTAAAATTTTGAATGACTAAAAAAAAAGTCATCAACTTTTTGGGCGGATGAAATGGTATGATTTTCCCGAGAAATTTGAAAAATTTTCCGCAAAAAATTCCCGAAAAGGGCCCCCACAAAAATTTCCGAACAGGGCCCCGACATTGCTTAATCCGGCCCTGGTTATCCATTGCGCTACCGCCCCCCCTCGCCCCCCATGCAGAGCACATCATCATAATTATTATTAATCTAGCGTTTGTATGAAATGCAATTAATTTGTCCGTGGTACAACCGTAGCTACAGCACAAATATTTCTGCGCTCTAACGTCAGTAATGTAAGAGATGGATGTAACTGCTTTCATTCGTGGCTAAGCGGAAAGATACATTAAATTAATTGAGGAAATAATGTGTGATAGATTCGAGGCACTTAGCTATTTGTCGAGTGGGCTTTGCAAGACTTGAAGTGCTATGAGCCTATTATGATGTATTATGACTGCCTCCATTGCACCAGTAAATAGGTATGCCTACGTGATGTCCTGGCGCCATTGTTTTGACGCGACCGTTTTGATTTGTCCTCGACGAAATGGAGGTAACTGAATTTGTCATCATTAATATTTGCATTAATCCGACCAATTCTGCCTTGGCATGAATCAACATAATCAATCCAACTTCCATTGGAGCGACAATATCCAACTTAATGTACAGTTCTGTGTGCCTTCTGAAGTGACGATCGAGTCTATTAGCTAGGCTACAACTCGGCCAAAATGGGTGGGTTTGCTCTCCCATGCCAAGTGGGGAGGGGGGGGGGGTTAGACGCCACTTCCCTGATATTCTGTGCAGGTGACCAGTTACTAAACGTGAGCTAAATGAGAAAGGTGGAAAACTTCCCATTTCAATCGATTTTCAAGATGATCCTGACAACAATTAAGATTTAAGAGCAAAGTTTGCTAATTCAATATTTGTACAAGTGAATTTGCTGTCCTCCTCTCCCTCCTCCTCCTCCTTCTCTCCTCCTTCTCTCCTCCTCTCCACCGCCTCTTGCTCCTCCTCCTGCACTTGCTCCTCCTCCTCCTCCTCCTCCTCCTCCTCCTCCTCCTCCTCCTCCTCCTCCTCCTCCTCCTCCTCCTCCTCCTCCTCCTCCTCCTCCTCCTCCTCCTCCTCCTCCTTTCTCACTGTTGGCTCTCGGCAAATAGACACAGAGACTACACGGCGTATATGTCTAAGCTCAGATTGCTGTTGAACTGCGTGTGTGCGTGCGTGTGCGTGCGCGTGTGTGTGTGCGTGTGTGTGTGTGTGTTTTACTATTTATAAAAGCAGGCCTACAGCTGTACGTCGCACCAATATCAGTGACCAGAATTTATGCTATGTTATTTTAATCGGTCCACACTCCACACACTACGCAATCAATTCGGTTCAACTCTACTTTGACGTCGATCAGCATTAAGCAATAGCTCCATATCGAGTAGCAGGTTATGCAATGATTTGCAAGTAGACCCTGCTGATGCATAACTATAATTAAGCTAGCATAAGCATAACTAGGGTCTTATCATATAAGTCGGACACCCTTTTGTTCTGACCGAGGTTACTCCGTAACGGAGCGTCACATCTACATGATGTAAAGTTTATTGGATAGCTTATCATCTCATTCAACTAATGCATTCAGTTAAACCTGGCCAATTGTAAATGAATTTGACCAGGAGTGTGCCAAGTACTGCGAGCTGGCGAAATTTGAGTTTTTGGTTTTTCGGGTAAAGTTGGACACTTTGGTTGGTAAACTCGGACAACATAATATGCTTATAGGATCTTATGTTGTTAGAGTCGGACAATCGATAAACTGACCAATTTTCATCAAGATCTGTGCATAATTTAATTGTAAGATAACATTGAACATTGAAAATAACTGTAAAATCAAATCAAATGTCAGTACACTAGCCACACTTGCCTACATTTATTGAAAAGATCGCTCTCAGCCCAGACTCAGGGCCTAGCATCAGACTAGCATGAAAACCTATAATAGGCCTAGCTGCAAAGCAGACAAACAGAGAAGGCCTATGCCTATATAAAACTCGACTACTTAGGCCTACAAAAACCTATGAAATCTAGATCCATAAAAAAGTTTTTTTTAAAATTAGAACTTTTCTAATAATAATTATTATCTGAAACATTCCCAACAAGTAAAAAATATCATCAGAGACCCCCATATGTCAACGTTTGAACCGCGCTTATTTTACTAAAATTGTCATGCGGATCGTTAACATTGCCATAGCTTATATAGGCCTAGGCATAACGCTACACATAAACCAGTTTCCTATTGGCCTTCAATGTCTCTCTTTATTCTTTTAAAACCATTTTGCCAAATTCAAGCATTGGTTTGCCTATGAAGCATTAGCGTGAACCTAATTTTGTCAAAGTCGGACACATCACAGCAGGGTGTAATAATGTTGTCCGACTTTGACACAAGACTATATGGCAAAGTCGGACAGCAAATAGCTCTAGTTTCAACCATGACACTAATTCAATATCCTTCAAACAAGTTACGCAAACCAGATATTATACTGTAATTCATGTGCTAAAAAGTCAAACTCTTCCTCCTCGGCAATTGAAATTATCATAAACCCTTAACAATGAATTATGGATTTCATTATGACAGCATGCAAAATGCTACAAATCCGAAATGTATCGATAGTAATCGACGTCTTAAAATTAAATCAACGATCCCTTGAAGGTTGTGAAGTTTAAATCATTAGATGGACCCTCTGCAAATAAAATCTATGATACTGCCACCTGGTGATCGAAGTCTCGTCTGCGTTGCAGGTTGGAGAAAATTTTGTCCGACTTTACCTGATGTCCGACTTTATGTTAGGTCTCCCTATATATAGACTAGTTATGAAGTCGAAGCAAGTAGGCGGCGACTGTAGGCCCAGCAGAGCCTAATGCAAATAAAATTTGCTTAGAACCTTCGGGCTTATCAACAATTGATGCCCGTCCATCAAAACTAGCGAGGGTATATGAAACGAAAACTGGTGTGTACTAAGTTGCGGTATTGGCCTACTTATCTATACCGGTAAGCGAGAGCGGCATTCGTCTGTTGGTTGCAACGGACTGCGGTTCAAGCCCCGGGCTGGGAGTTGACATTCAGAGATTTAGATATCTCGGGCTAGCACGCATGGGACGGGGTGGCGTAAGC
Source organism: Lumbricus rubellus (assembly GCA_945859605.1). NCBI lineage: Eukaryota > Metazoa > Annelida > Clitellata > Crassiclitellata > Lumbricidae > Lumbricus > Lumbricus rubellus. Next base: position 29,045,720 of record OX243828.1, on the reverse strand, counting down.
TGCTGCGAAGCGACCTTGGACAAGTTGCTTGCCCATCATTGTCTGTGGGGAAGGCAACGGGAAACCACCTCACTTATCTCATCTCCAAGGGCGTAAAGCCAATGAACCTGCCTTCGGGCAGAGAAACATCATCATCATCATCATCATCATCATCATCATCATCATCATCAAGTTGCGGTGTTATTACTCCGGTGAATGTTGGAGAAAACAGTTCTTCGAAGTTCCTTTCACCCAACCGTCACTCATGAGTCTCTGAGGCAAATTATTATTCTACAATCAATCAATCAATCAATCAACCAACTTTTATTGAAAACCACCACAAAGTAATACAAGCTCACAGTTTACAAATTTGTGTGCAGGTTGTCAACAGGTGAACCCAAAGGAACATATGGTTCCGCAAAACAGGGTTCCCTATTTACATGAGTAATTTATCAGTTATTATACATTGATGGTCACCGTTATATCTTCATAATCATAATAATTATTTTAAAATGTCAACAGTTGATTTTTTAATTGGGAGCTTAAGGCTCCTCACAAGATTGGTAAAAGCACACTAAACACAGACAATTCGTGCAGTGCATATATAATTATATATGAACAAGTGCATTGTGCAAGCAACAATAATATCACTCAAACAAGTGCAGCCAAAAGGTAACATTTGAATTTCCGTTTGAATTGATGAACAGTGGGTATGTGTTTAAGGTCATTAGGCAGTGAGTTCCATAGCAGTGGACCATATATTCGAATGCTGTGTTGCCTAACAGTGGTGTGTACCCTTTGCTGATGGTAGTTCATGGCAGAACGCGTATAATGGTCATGCACATCTGAATTTTTACAAAACCAGTAGTTAAAATTAGTAGGTATTTTATTCACTTTAAGTTTATACATAAACAAGCCTACTTGAAATTTATTTATATACTCGAAAGGTAATATTTTTAGATTATGGAATAGAGATAAAGTGTGAGCTCTATAAGGCACATCTTATATATATAAAAATGTAACGGCGTTCGCACGAATCTTCCTCATAAAGGATCTTGGTAAGTCCTGGACCGATTCTTTTCAAAATTGCAGCAAAACGTTCCGTTAATATAGGCGCAGGTTTGTATAGTGCTTTTTTTCAAAAATCTTCTACAACAAAAAAACCACTTTCACTTCCATTCGACCGATTCCGAGTTGAATATGCGCTATATGAACCTTGCGCAACCGCCATTTTTAAACGCGAACTATTTTTGGCGAATGCATTTGGACGGTTTCAATTTGAACTCACAATCGGTCGAATCGAAGTGAAAGTTATTTCTTTTTGTTATGGACGGTTTGAATTTTAACTCTCAATCGGTCGAATCGAAGTGAAAGTGATTTCTTTTGTAAAAGATCTACAAATTCGACCGTTTTACGCCCGCCGATAGGCTTTGCTTCGGGCGCGTGTTCCGTTTATGTAGCGCATTTCAACACATTCGATTCCGGCCTTTTTGATGTTCCGCGTCGCTCTGTTCCGCGTCGCTGTCACCCCGTGTCGGAAAGGGATGGTGCGAAGGAGGAAAGGAAGGGAAGGAGCGGGACGAAGAGGGAGGGGAGAGATGGAGGATGTAAGGGGAGTGGAGGGGGAGGGGAGGAGGGGAGGGGTGGAAGGGGAAGGGGAGGGGAGAGGGAGAGGGGGCGGGGGAATAGAGGGGCAGGGGAGGAGGAAGAGGGGGAGGGGAGGGAAGGGGGAGGGGAGAGGGCGGAGGAGAGAGGGGGAGGGGGAGAGAGGGGGAGGGGGAGAGAGGGAGAGGATTGGAGGCAGAGGACGGTCTTTTCTGCCACAGCAACGCGTGGCCGGGTTCAGCTAGTTACTAATAATTCTCACAACTCGCTTTTGCAAGGTTGTCAAAATGGTTAGTCGACTTCGGTACGTAGAGCCCCACACAAGATTGCAGTAGGACATGTAAGGGTATATTAAAGTGTAATACAGATTGACAAGTATATGGCTTGGCAAGACATGCCGGACACGAGAGATGATACCTATATTTTTTGATATTTTCTTGGAGATATAAGTTACATGTTCCTTCCATGTTAAATTTTCGTCAATGTGGATGCCCAAAAATTTAGTAGAAGAAACCCTAGTAATACCTTCATCATCTATGTTAATAGTCAAGTCACAGTCTAACTTGAGTTCAGTTATTCTTTTAGAATTAAACAATATAAAATTGGTCTTTTGTAGGTTCAGCGATAACTTGTTGGCCTTGAACCATTCACCAACATGTTTTAGTTCAACGTTAATTGTTTTAATTAGTACATCTATAGACTTGTTTTACATAAAAACATTAGTGTCGTCAGCAAACATAATAAAGTGGAGTAATGATGAGGCATTCGAGATATCGTTCATGTAGATTAGGAACAGTAGAGGGCCTAGAATAGAACCTTGTGGTACACCACATTTTATGTCAGATATTTGCGAAACATGCCCATTAAATGAGACACATTGTCTTCTATCTGTTAGATAATCTGTCAGCCAATCGAGACATATGCCCCTTATTCCACAATGCTCCAGTTTTTTTAATAGAATTTTGTGATTCACCGTGTCGAATGCCTTAGATAAATCGAAAAAGACACCAATAGAAAAATAATTATGATCCCTAGCTTCTGAGATCTTGTCATGCATTTCCATTACAGCCATATAGGTAGAGTGTGCAGTTCTAAAGCCGTACTGTCCTTTATATAAGATATCTTTTGAGGTTAAATATGACATTAATCTTCCGTACATAATTTTTTCAAAGAATTTGGAAAAGTACGGTAAGATAGATATTGGTCTGTAATTACTCAGTTGCTTTTTGTCCCCAGCTTTGTAAATAGGAATTATTTTGGCAATTTTTAAACAATTTGGGATAGAACCAGTTGCAATCGAGCAATTAATTATTTCAGCAAGGGGAATCGAGGTAGCCTCTATTGTGAATCTGGCAATCTGAGGATCAATGTCATCCAGTCCTCTGCTATGGGTAGATCGGAGTTCCTTAGCAGTCTGTATAATTTCTGCCGGTGATGTGAGCTCAATTCCAATCGAGGAAGTGGGAGGGCTTTTCAAAAAGTCTCGATATGAAGCGCCTGTGTCTGGTATTTTTTCTGCTAATTTTGGTCCGATCTCAGTAAAGTATTCGTTAAACTTATTAGCTATAAGGATCTTTTCCTCAGTTTCTACACCATTAATAAAGAAGCTATCAGGCATCATGGAGATGTCATTTCCGTGAAGGAGTGTTTTTATGACTCCCCATGTTTTGCTCAAGTCATTTTCGCATTCCAGGATTTTATTAACATAGTATTGTCTTTCTGCAGCTTTACGAATTTTTTTAACTTATTTCTATATGTTACAAATTTAGTCCTATTTTCCTGTGTAGGTGCTTTCATATATTTTTTATACAATCGCGATTTTTTTATACAAGACTTTAACAGGGCTTTTGTCATCCAGGGCTGCTTAATTTCTTGTCTCTTTTTAGGCAAAAACTTTATTTTAGGAAAAGTGGTTTCGTACAGTGACTTGTATTTTTCAATAAATACTGTATACGCAGCCGTTGGATCTCCCCGTTCACATGCTTTGAAGACCTCTGACCAATCGGCAGAATGCAGCAGATTGTTAAACGTGCTTTTTGTTATCTCATTAATTAATCTTTTCTCTTGGGTGGGAACCTTGTTCCTTGGTAGACTTGTTGTCTTAATTACAGTTTGGATGTATACAGGCAAATGATCAGACATGTCATCTATAATAATAGCAGAATCAATACAGTCAGAGAGTGTATTTGTGAAAACATTATCGATCAAAGTAGCGGTGTCCTTTGTGATTCTAGTTGGTCTTAAAATTGTCGGTAGAAAGCGATGTGATGTTAGTGTGTTAAAGAACGTACGGGTAGGCAAATGGGTGTTAACTTTTAGTAAGTCAATATTAAAATCCCCTGCTAGGAAAATCTCATGATTTGCTCGAGATAACTGGGATAATAGTATTTCAAGCTCTTGATTAAAGAGATCAAGACTTTCATTCGGTGGTCTGTAGGCTACATAACACCTACTATTTGGCTCTTTCCCAGTTTATGTTTAATTTTAATAAATAAACTTTCATAAGTGTCAGATTTAGGTAATATCCATTCGGCATCCATCAACTGGAAATCAGTATCATTCCTGATAAAGAGACCCACTCCTCCTCTTTCTTTTCCATTGGTCCTACATTGGTATACGAATTTGTAGCCTGGCATATGAATGGTGCTCGCTGAGTCTATATCCAACCATGTTTCAGTTAATGCTAGTATTGTTGGCTGGACCATAGCCTACTTAGCAGGACATTTACTTCAGATACCTAGTTCTGAAGGCTTCTACAATTAATATGCAATATGGAAAAGGATTGTTGACTTTGGCTGAATTTAGTACAAATTTCATCAGCACATACGTATCTACTAGTGCAAAGCTTAACACAATTGTAATAATTAATGTCAGGGTCAATATCAGGATTGTTTAGTACAAAGGCATTTTCGGTATATTCATCCACAGGCTGAAATAACTGTTCCATTGGTCCACTAATACTTTCTACAGTACAAGGATGGGTTTCTATATCTTCCTCACTGTCAACATCACTTCATAATTATAATGGCTTGCAGCAACATTGCCTCCTTTCAGCCGTCTCGCCGCATCACGTGATCCGCCCTCATTGCTCTCATCCATTTAGAATAATTCTAGGCAGTCTATATATGTTGCACAATGAACCTGCAGTACGTCTATCTCGTTTAAGACTTCTCCCGTGCCTTTCACACATCTATAGAGACTCTTAACTATCTGAACAACTTAATTGCTCTTGTTGCCATCACGGTACCTGCCTTTCTACAGTCGGCTTTACGAAATGAGGCTTGTGTCGCAACCATGCATGTAACTCTGATATAAGACTTAGTCGATTTTGTCTCAAAAGGGTCTTCAGGTAAATTTTCACTTTTTGTTATTTTTAGTATATAATAGCATCTTATCTTCATGTTTTCTGAATTTTATAAGTAATTTCCTACTGCAAATATTATTAATTACTTTTAATCTGAATTTGTTCCAGCAAATTTTGACTGAAAAATTTACATTTTAGCCTGTTTTCGTCGTCATTTTACGGTCCGTAGCACCTTGACACCCCTATTGAAAATGGTATCTCCTGAAAGCTTGGACACAGCATCCATCACAACAATGAACAGCAGAGGACTCAGGTGCACAACTACTCGTATCTCGAATTTTCCTGTATTTCCCACACTGCTTCTTACCCCTTACCCTATAACACCTTCGGGATGTTGACATGCGCCTAGCTCTAGAGATTCTAGATAACGATCGAAGCAGCCATTCGTATGGATCTGCAGGGATCTATTATTAGTTTTCGCTGACATAAATGCATATTTTCGTCTCTAACAAGATTATCAGTCGTTGCTTTAATTGCTCTCGTCTTCTCCTCTCACCTCCACCATCATGCACCACCATGTACATGTACAATCGTCGTCGTCGTCTGCTGACATTAATTATTATTATTATTATTATGCTCTCGGTCAAGAGTGACTCTTCAGATCAACCATGAAAACAACTTTCGTCCATGCATAGACTCGTACGTATAGGTACATACATTGTACATGCATACACGTAGGGGGTGGAGATGGGGGAGGGGAGACGGCTGTCACTTAATCCCTCCATATCGGTCGGTCATCCAGCGTTATTAGTCTATATATAAAGTCACATCGATCGCTTACCTTCGCTACAGTGCATGCAGTGATCATCGACGACGACGACGTCCATACAAAGTCATGTTAGTAATCATCTTGATGTATACGTCGCAGCATTACTCGTTCAACAACTTGAACAACACGATTATTTACGGTCGCACGATTATGTAATTTATCGTACGCTTATACATGTATATACCAACAATTGACGGACACATTAATAGCCATGCATGCTCGTAGATCGGCGGTCGTATAATTATGGACTGCAGTATAATATTATACTATATTACGGACGACGGCCTACTATGCTCTGCTGCTGCTGAACAACGAATATCAACGAATGAACAGGCCTTAACTTGCCTTTGCATGCATGCCATAGACGTCTTATGCTGATCAGCATGCATGTCTCTTGTCTCTTAGACATCTTCAAACATAGCCACATACCCTGACCCGCCCCCACCACCACCACCACCAAATGACCCATCAGTGACCCCCAGGCCCCACCTCTGCCTCAATTGCAATTCCAAGACGTCGTCTACACTGACGCTCGCCTCCATTTCAAACAAGCAATGTATAAAGGCGCTACATGAATTGGTTCATATTGCAGCAAAATGGAGGAAGGAGGGGAAGAGGAAGACCTATGGAAAAGTTCTTGGACTGGATGATGGAGGATGGATATGGAAAACTCAAAGAAAAAGCACAACACCGAGAAGAGTGGCGTCGTTGGGCATCTGGACCTGCCGAGAGGCAGAAAAGCTAAAGAAGAAGAAGCGGCAAAAGAATCGAAATCTCAGCTTCTTCGATATTTTTTGGGATGCTATTTTGACAGACATAATTATAATTATAATTATAGGCTACAGTACCGTCCTTAGAGAAGAAGAATAGACTCCGTTGGCCAGAAATAAAATTATTATCAGATAAGAGAGGGATTGTCCCTCTCTCCGTCCCTCCCTCCTCCCTCCTCCCTCCTCCCTCCTATAATAATCTGTCTGATAAAGACTCATGAGAGACAAGTAGACAGATACATAAACATACAGAAGTAGAAAGATACAGACAGGCAGACAGAGACACAAAGTAGAAAGGTAGAGAGAGATAGACAGAGACAAAGAGACAGAGACAAAGAGAGAGACATAGAGAGAGACAGAGAGACAGAGAGAGAGACAGAGACAGAGAGAGACAGAGACAAAGAGAGAGAGACAGAGAGAGAGAGAGACTCCTCATAATAGTGTTTGACTAATTGGTATACTTGGTAGACTACTTGAAGAGTTTACTCGAGCATAATTTATTAAGTGTCCAACATATCCAACGTAGATCTATATTCTATAATATATGATATTCGTTATATCTATCTTTTCACCAAAGACAGTTGTAGTTCAGAAGGTCGTCTCGATAGAGATGACATAATAATATATGATAATTATCTGGAGATAAATTACGATCGAATTTTTTGGTGAGGATCTTTCATTCTTTGCGGATCCGCATTAGCGATGAAAATGTTGATGATGATTTCTTTGACGTCTTCTATCGTTCCGCAGTTTCAATCGCACCACATTAACAATTAATCATTGATCATACCACATTAACAATTAATCATTGATCATACCACATTAACAATTAATCATTGATCATACCACATTAACAATTAATCATTGATCATACCACATTAACAATTAATCATTGATCATACCACATTAACAATTAATCATTGATCATACCACATTAACAATTAATCATTGATCATACCACATTAACAATTAATCATTGATCATACCACATTAACAATTAATCATTGATCATACCACATTAACAATTAATCATTGATCATGCATAAATTATGACACAACTTAATATAACGTAACTTGCTGCACTTGCGACCGACAATTATTATTGGCGTCCATAGCATCATGATCGTCTGCTGCTGCTGCTGCTGCTGCTGCTGCTGCTGCTGCTGCTGCTGCTGCTGCTGCTGCTGCTGCTGCTGCTGCTGCTGCTGCTGCTCTACTCTTCCTCATTCCTTAAAGTTCATTAGAATCTCGGACGACGATGATGCATGCCTCTGGAGTCGACTGATGCACTCTCCCATGCATGCACCCTACCAGTGCCAGTCCCAAGCGTTGATAAAGGAGGAGGGCAACACTAATCATCATCTCTGATAATTATTTATGGTTGCAGTGTCGTTGAACTGCAACAATTAAGTAGGTTCGACATCTCAATAATAATTTTAGGTCAGATCACTTCTGCCCGCCATCAGTGGTCTTGATGTGGATTGAGCAAATATTAATGTTCCAGGTTGTATTGTTACCAGACACCTATAATTATATTCTATTCTATTTTTGGATTTGACGCATTGCATGACGCATTGCATGACGAATTGCATGACGAATTGCATGACGCATTGCATGACGAATTGCATGACGCATTGCATGACGTATTGCATGACGAATTGCATGACGCATTGCATGACGAATTGCATGACGCATTGCATGACGTATACTGCAGGCTGTCTGCTCTGTAATTAGTCATTATAAGATTGATGTTAACTGCTTTATAGCTGCACACTGCAACCGGTTGCGGTCTGTTGTTGAATAAACGAAAAGTTTTAAACTATTCTTAAATAAATAAATAATTATATAGAAGCATATCTGAATAATGTTCATTCATACCTATGATTAATTATCAGAGAAAGAACTAGACAGGAAAAAATGGAGATTATCATCAGAAAGAAGCGACTAAAGTGGATGGGGCATGTAACAAGAATGGAGCAAGAGAGGAGATCAAAACAAGCAACAATCTGGACACCGGAGGGAAGACGTGGTAGAGGGAGACCAAAGAAGAACTGGATGGAGACTGTACGGGAGGATTTGCAGGGTCTGGAGATGACGTGGAACGATGCTGTCGAGGTGGCGATGGATAGAGTGGAATGGAGAAGCTGCGTTGCCCGATGTGCAGAGCTGCACGGGAAGGACTAAGGTTCTAAGGCAAGGTTCATACCTAACAGCATGTATCAAAGAAACGCATCTGTACGTTGTGTGTCTCAACAAAACATCAACAAACGATGTCGGCCGTACCCCTCCCCGCCCCACCCCCACCCCACCCCCATCCCCCACCCAACTCCCACCCCATCCCTTGTAGGTCCCTATTATATTAGAATAAGTCTTGACTTACCAGTAAATATAACGATAATAAAATTCTGTAGATATCGTCTTCACTATAATAATAATATCCAAGAAAAGATTTTCTGTCCGTGCATTTATCGCATGATCATAATTATCATGAAAATAACCTTAATTCTCATTCAGTCTTTTGTCGTCAACGAGTCTAAACAGACGGCCAATAAAACTGTATTGATCTATACCGTTATTCCTATACTAAGCGGCTAATCCTAACCATCATCATCGTCATCATAATAATAATATGCCATTGCTATAGTACGACGACAACGACAACGACGAACTTCTGGACGTTAAAGTAGTATGTACATGCATTCAGCGAATGCCATTCAACGACGACTTCACGCAGTGATATATCAATGCAAATAGTTACTGGCATACAAGCTTCACTGGCATGCATGTTCATATTATGTATGTGTGTGTATGTGTGTGGCCTATGTGTACATATTATTCATGTATAATACGCCTATAGCCTACGGACGCCGCATTCATTATCAAACTGGCTGGATCAACCTGCGTAAATATATCGGTGCGGCGCACATGTGTGAATATAATTATATATACATTATGCCGGTACACGTGTGTAAGCCTATTATATATATATATATATATATATATATATATATATACCCGGTATAGCCTACACATGTAGGCCAGAGGTTCTCAAACTGTGGTACCCATAGGCTGAGACTTGGTCCGATCTTTGGGGGGACGGACGAGCGGCCGAAGGACGATCGTTGAGGCACGAAGCGCTGAGCAAGGGGAGGGGTTTGGGCTAGGGGCGGGGCTTAAAGTGTGGCTGGATGGTCATGGACGGCGTCCAGCAGGGCTTTTTTAACGTACAGTTGCACACAAAATGTGCCGTTCTAAATGGATTTGTGCAGTCGTAGGAGAACTTCTATTGGTTACAGTTAAAACTAGCAAAAAAGTCATTGCCCTCAAATTGGAAGTAATTTATCATGGATGATGGGAAAGGAAAGAAGGGGTTGTGCAGTTCTAAAAATTCCTTTAAACATGTGGCGTCCAAGCACTTATTTTCAAAATCTCAACGCCGTCCGGCCACTTATTTGAAAAATGTGGAAAACTTTTGAATCTCCATTCTGCAATGGCTGTCATTTAGGCTGTCATTTCAACGAAATTGCTCATCATTTCAGTGCTAATGAGAGACATCATAGTTTATGACTTTAAGTTCCCCTCAATGTTTTTTAAATTTTCCACACTGTAATGAAAACATTTCAGGCTGTGATCTAAAAAATTCTCTTAATTTCATTGCTGAAAGACATGGCTTAAGACTTCAATAAATGTCTCTGGTTTATAGGTTTTTACTTTTAGCATTGCGTTTCTTCATTATACTTGCCATTGAAATGGATGAATGCACGCGAATCGTGTTGTAGTGCATACGCGTTCGAATGAAATATAATTTTGAAATAATGCGGCACTTTCCTTAGAAAATGTCGAATTTCGAGCCTAGCTGACAGGAGTCGAACCTGGAATCTTCTCATCCGTAGTCAGACGCGTTAATTGCGGCATTAGGCCTATCTATTGCGCCACAGGCCCCACGCAGCAGCAATCATCATCATCATCATCATCATCATCATCATCATCATCATCATCATCATCATCATCATCATCAAGAACCATGGGACCAGTGCCCGCAATATAATAATAATGATGAAGTCTCGTTTAAACGAATTTCTCAATCTGAAACAGCTTGATTAGGGGAGAGTTGCCTTAATTGGACCACATCCGATTTACACCCCATTGCAACTTGCAAGTGCCCATTTAACATCGTTTTCAACTGCTGTCTTCTTGCGCAATTTAATGTTGATCGTAGCCTATCAATTTCACGGAATACTAGACATTATTTTTTTTGAATTACGGTAAAAACTCTATTTCATGTAATTCTGCTGTTCTGGTCGAATTTTTGCCGTACCTGACAATACATTCTAGGCATGGGCGCCCACAGCATAGGTCAAGGGGGGTCGCGTGACCCCCCCTGGAAAGCATGAGAAAATATTGGCAATAGCACTTTCTGGGCAAATGTTAGTGGTTAAACGGGACAGCTTGCCCAACAGTCATTATGTTCTTTTACTTCACCAATTTTTGGGGTATATCTTGTGGTTATCTCTACATATTGGGTACTACTTTAACCCGTTACTCAATCATAATTATGTATATTAATGTATAATAGGCCTGCATAGAGTCAGACGTCAGAGGAACAGTCTTTCAACCACTCAGGTCATCAGGGTATACGGTAATCGGATATGCCGACAATAGCTAGCCGTAGACTCGTAGAGGTTGCCGTCAAACCCCACTTGTAAGATTGATGGCACCCTAATTATCTTCCTGTGATGCAGGTCAATGCTCATTCTGCCAGTCTAATGCAGCCTGGGATCTTGTACCCATATGCTCTCCTTTCTAAGAATGCACAAGGAAGATGTCTCTCATCAAACTGCCCCTCCCCCGCACACATTCTCATAGGACACAAGAGTTTACAGTAGGCCTATATCAAATTTCAGCTGTGGACTTGTGGTAGGCTATGCATTTACAGGGCTGTCCAGCCTCTGAAAGGTTTGATTTCTTTTGGAAATGTCTAAGCACGCCTGCAGGTGATTTGGCAGGAAAAGCTTTAGCTTTATCAAACTGCAGTCAAAGCAATATCGAGCAGACCTTAATGGTCAGAATCTCATTAAACAGAAATGGAAGATTTGCCCTTTGTACATAAGGTAAATTACGGACGTGCCCATTGAATCTGCATAACTTTTTAACATAGTAAAAATTAAATCCGAGTAATTTATAAATGTTTGCCAGCTTACAATAGGCCAACTGTAGACAATTCAATCAGAAATAACCTCTGCAATAAGATTATTTAGCAAGCTGAAGAGCCTGATTTATGCCTGAAGATGACAGAATTAATTTTTAAAGGCATATAATGTCTCATTACAACTTTACAAGATCTTCTAGATTTGGTCAGGTTGAGCTTTGAGACTATATAGTCATGTTTTTAAAACTGCCATCAGAAATTTTGCAGAAAAATGACAAGGAATGCTCTTTTGTTAGGCCTACAGAGTCATATTGTGCTATAAATGCAAGTACAAAATACTTTGCTAGTATTTAAAATTGTATCTCAAATACTACAGCATTTAAAATAATTACCATAGCCTAACTGAATCAATTCAATAAAACATATGGTAAGAAATATATAGGAACAAGAAGAAAACATAATATTTGATCAACCAACTACAGGTTCTTGCTCATGTAGACTAAATAAACAATTACAAGCTGACAAAGTTTTGCATCTGAAATTTTCTGCACCCTCTAAATAAAGAAATGACGTCCCTGCATGGTACTTTTCATCAAAGATATTAGAGTCGACTCTAATATCTTTGCTGTTAGTCTATATACAATTATACAATGTACATGTAGTTAGTACAGTTAGTTAGTGTTATTGATTTTTTTTCTATGAATAGGCCTAATATACTGTACATTAATAATAATATGCCATAACGGCATAGCCTATATCAAAGTCGAAAACTGTTTACAGACTTTTCGTTTTGTTATAAAAGGCTCATAAATATTATATTACGTTACATTGAGTTAATGTATAGTTGTGTGAGTTGCTTGGTTTTAATGGCATTATTTTGTATCTTAACTCCTCTGGCCACGACCGAGTCGACTGACCCCCCCTGCAAAAAATCCTGCGGGCGCCCATGATTCTAGGCAAGCGTTAGAAATTGCAGTCTCGCTTGTTTTAATTAAAGCCAGTTTTGATAATTAGGCTATAGTTAGAGTCCAGTTTTAATAATTATAGTTTTAATCATAGAGTGGTTTAAGTGAGCAGTGGGACGATGAAGAAGATCTACTATAGAATATCGTACACGTGTTTCCATGGTCCCATGCATGGCGAGCAGTGGGAACGCCGTTGCCACGCGTTCTCACCAACTTTAAACCCTGAATCCCAGATTATAATATTCAGAGTTTAATGTGTGTGAGATTATTATAGGCAGGTTTCATATTTAAGCAGCAACACGTGATTTTTCGCCTAGACTGGCAACTATTTCAATGCGTATAGGGCGCGGTGGTGCAGTAGGCTAGATATGATGTGCGTTGCCTTGCAGCCGTATGGGTTACAGGTTTTAATCCACCTTAAGTCGCCTCCTAGGGACCTTGGGCAAGTCCTTCACTCGCAATTGCTCATGCGCTTCGGCGTGAAACTCCGATTCAGTGTCCGCGCTCGAGCCGGGAGCGTTTCTGCATAACAATCTTGACGATGCGCTATAACAAGTGCACACGCAGTGTGAGTGGAAGTAGTCCGTGTGTGTTGCTTTGTTCTGTAAAAAATTATAGCATACTTTCTTTTACATTTCTGTCATTAGAATGATGGCGCAAGTAGAACTATTAAATAATATAAATACACTGAGTAGCAATGGTACGGTAATCGTTTCTGACCCAGTTCAGTTGTCAGCTGGTTTTGACATAAAAGTAAATGGTGTTTCAATCAAAATGTTTATACATGTATTGTATTGTATTGTATTGTATTGTATACGTATTGTAGCCTATCTATAAATTTATAAAGCGCCTCTCACAGTGCACACCAATCAGAGGCGCTCCCAGTACGTTAGACCAAGAGAAAAAATAGTCTTGAGACATCGAAAAGAGGCATTTGGCCCACCAGTTAACATGTATGGCTGTGAGACATAGACAATGACCAAGAAAATGGAAAAAAGATTAACGAATGTGAGATGTGGATTTGGAGGAAGATGCAGAGAATATCGGTTTGGGTCCGCTATTCCGAGGGTCCAGTATTCCGAGGGTCCACTATTCCGAAGGTCCACTATTCCGAAGGTCCGCTATTCCGAAGGTCCTCTATTCCGAAGATTGTACTGTTATACGCCTATTATGATAAATCAGTCGGGTTTGGGTCCATTATTCCGAAGGTCCACTATTCCGAACCCTAAACCAAACCCTAACGCACCGTAAACCTATAACCACCAAGGATACAGAACAAAATACAGCGGATATTCGGAATAGTGGACCTTCGGAATAGTGGGCCGTTACAGTAATCTCCGAACTTATGAAGCTCGGGGATTTTTTGTCAACGGAGTAATTTGAGAATGGGAGTGATAATTATGATAGTGTTTGGGTTTCCCGTCCTGATGACACCACCGGCTAGTAAGCTGTAGGTTAGTTACAGACGTTTGAGGTTTTTTGGATTCGAGGTTGAGGAAAAGAGAATTGCAGAAGTCGTGCTTTGAGCAGGAATTATTATTCATCAATCTTATAAATTACAAGCTGTGCCCGGCCACGCGTTGCTGTGGCTGAAATTGCCTGAAAAGACTGTTCAGCCCTCCCTTTCTACCTCCCTTACCCTGCTTCCCTCACTCCCCCTCTCCCTCCCTCCGTCCCCTCCCATCCGTCTCCTCCCCTCCCCTCTCGTCCCTTCCCTCCCGTCCCCTACCCTTCCCTACTACCTCCCCTCCCTTTCTTTTACCCACCCCTCCACTCGGCCGCATTCGCAAAGGCAAGGTTGTGTGAAAATTGAAATTGAAATCGCTCGAATCGAATGCAGAATTGTGCGAAAAGATTGCGCTTTAAAAAAGCATTTACAAAAGCGATCGTATTCGAAATTGGTAAAATTTTGAAAGGAATCGGTCAAAAACGGTGAATAACTTTCCGAGATTCTTGACTTTGTTCAACCGACTGCTACATATGTATATGCGCTATAAAAAGACGTGCGGATATGCGCCATAAAAACTTGGCCGCGTCAAAATGCACGTTGCGCAAATTCGAAATCGAAATTGCTCGAATCGAATGCAAATTTCTTTTTAATTGTCGAAAAGTTTGCGTTTTTTCCAAGAAACATTTTGCAAACCCGATCGTATTTGAACGGAACATTTTGGTAAAATTTTGAAAGGAATCGGTCAAAAGCTTTCCGAGTTCCTTGATTAAATACAAACTTTTTACATTTTTATTTATATACTAGCCACACGTTGCTGTGGCTGAAAAGAGCGTCCAACAATCCCTCCCTACCTCCATTCCACCTCCCTTCCCCGCACCATCCCGCTTACCCTCCCCTCTCCCCTCCCCTATCCTCTCCCTTCCCCTTTCCCCCTCCCATCTCCTCCCTTTTCCCTCCCCTTCCCCTCCCTTCCCTTCCCACCCCTCCCCTTCCCATCTCCACTCCTCCATACCCCCTCTTCCCCTTACCTCCTCCCATCCCCTTCTACATCCTCCCGTCCCTATCCTCCTCCCTTCCTCTCCACCTCCCACTCCACCCTACTCATCTCCCCTCCTAGTCCCATCTCCCTCCCTCCATCCATCCATCCCTCCGTCCATTCCTCTGCCTCCCTGCATCCCTCCCTCCTCCATCCCTCCCCTCTGCTTCCTCCGCTCCCTCTTCGTCCCGCTCCCTCCCCCCTACTTTTTCCCTCACACCGAGGGTGAAGGAAGGAGGGAGGTAGGAGAGAAAGGCAAGGAAGGGAGGGAAGGAGGGAGGGAGACAGAGGGACGGAGGGAGGGACGGAGGAACGGAGGAACGGAGGGAGGGGTGTATGGATATATAACGATCTTCGGAATAGTGGACCTTCGGAATAGTGGACCTTCGGAATAGTGGACCCTCGGAATAGTGGGCCGTTACCGAGAATATCTTGGAAGGAATAAAGGACAAATAAGTGGGTACGCACAGAAATTGGTATTGAAAACGATGAGTCGTTACAACAAACAGTGCTAAGAAGAAAGTTGGTCTTCTTTGGTCATGTTATGCGTTCAAATGGTTTGGAAAAAGATATGATGCTGTCATGCGGAGAGGGAAGGAGAAAACAATGGCGGCCGAGGGAAAGGTAGATGGATGAGGTTCAAGAAACAACAGGAATGAATATGGAAGAACTAAGGGAAGCGACATCAGAAAGAAAGCAATGGAGAAGGCTGGTCACGACGGTCGCTAGAGTTTAACGAACTGACAGCACAAGGTGACAAGGTGACTTTTTGTTGCGTTGTGTTTTTGGATCGTCAAAAACAATGGGTGTAATAACTTTTGTTCTGTTGAAAATATTTTCGGCAAAATTTTGCTGTTATACTGCCTTTAACACTTGATTTTAAAATGTTTAATTCTGGCCCATTAAATGTGCAAAAACCTAGGGGTACTTTTTGGCCCACCCTATACATGTACATATTAAAGCCATGCGTTTATGTTAAACGACGTCAACGACTTACCTGACGTGTGACCACGCAAACGGCATAATATGCAATTTAATAAGCCAATAATAAACCAATTGCAAATTTTAAAAAACCACGACAATGGCCAACATGAGCCATCATTCTGAGATTAACTCCCCAGATACTAGATATAATTATATACTTCCAGAATTCTTACTGAAGTATTTCTTTATTCACCTGACACTGTAATTTTTGTGATGGAATGGGGTGAGGGGTAGTCCCCTAGAACAGGGGTTGTCAAACTTTATTTTTATTGTAGGCTACCTCCAACATCAACAGTGCGAAAACGAAAGCCATGAAGATTGGAGACATAGATCATCCGAGCATCAAGATTGGACAGGAAACCATAGAATATGTCGACAATTTTGCATATCTGGGAAGTTATATGGAAAAGGATGGGAGCATAGAGATGGATGTCAAGACAAGAATTGGCAAGGCAGCAGCGGTCTTCCAAAGAATGAGAACCGTGTGGAGATCAGGAACGTTGAGCAGAGACACGAAGCTTCGACTGTACTCGTCTTTGGTGTTGCCTGTGGTGCTTTATGCAAGTGAGGCCTGGAAGACAACAGCAAAGACAACAAAACAACTAAATGTCTTCCACCGGAGATGCCTACGATCTATCCTTGGCATCTCATGGAAGGACCACATCAGAAACGAGGAGGTGCTAACAATGGCGGGGACGAAGGATCTGGAGTACATCATCATGGGGAGAAGAGGAAGGTTGGCTGGGCACATCCTTAGACTACCACAGGAGAGGATTGCGAGGACGGCATTGAAGTGGGTGCCGGAGGGTGGAAAACGAAAAATCAAATAAAAAATATAATTTTATCAACAAACACCTGGAGACACGCTTTCAAGAAGGACCTGGAGCGGATGGGACTGGGCTGGGACGAGGCGGAGGTGGTGGCTGGCGACCGTGCGGAGTGGCGAGGACTTGTCGACCAATGTTCCGATCGGAACTGGAGGAACTAAGTCTAAGTCTAAGTCTACCTCCAATATTTAATAATATAATTATTTTCAGCATCATTATTATTAATTAATATTATTGCATTGTATGTTTATTCTGTTACTTTCAGTTATGTTCTAATAATTAATTAATTAAGTACTAACAATAACTTGCACTATATAAATAGTCATGGAGCTAGGGATCAGAACTGTATAAGCTGTTAGCTTTTTCTGATTCCTTTTGCACTCTGTTTAGTGAGTTATGTTTATTCTGTTTGACTTGACTGTGTGTGTGCAATAATAAACAAATCAAATCAAAAATATAATTTTATCAACAAATTTAAAAGGGAAACTTTGTCTATAACCTGTAAGAAAGAGCCAACCTGTGGCCTTGTTTAGACTAGCACAGATTTAAAATATCTGGTTTAAAACCGTTTAATATTTGTCAATTTCAAACGCAAATTCACCCCATGTTTGTTTTTGATTGCAAGAATAGTTTAAAAACCAGCTTCAGCCAGATATGACGTGCTGAAAGGAATCACGAAATTCAAAGCTCGATGATCGATCATAAATAATTAATCCTTAGGCCAATTCAGCTCTCTGCAATTTGAGCTCTATATACCATAGGCTGAGAATTTCTGACTTTGGTACTTTCAACCATTTATACACATTATTTGTTTGAAAAATTGAAATGTATAGTAATATGTCTAAACATAAATAGCCTATGTTGCATGCAATATTATGTATAGCATGTGAGTCTAATTATATGATGTGAAATAAATAAATGACGATGATGTTATATGTTGCAACGTTAAAAATCGTTGCTAATCGAAGAAAGATGGACACAAAGTTCATAAAGTCAAAGAAAATTTATGTTTCTGAAATTTTTCGCGTACCCCTTACCGGCGCCTGGCGTACTAGGGGTACGCGTACCACAGTTTCAGAACTTCTGCCCTAGAAGAGGCGCAATAGAAATTCACGAAGATGAATTAATTAACTACCGTAATTATCATTGTTTACCTTAAAATAAAACAGCAAGCAACATTCTCTCGAGTGACATTAATCAGTATTGTATGCATATTAAAAGTGTCTGACATTGACAAAAAACATTGGGAAACGTATCAAAACAATGAGAGCTAAATCATGAGTCATATCACTGTCTATCTCTCTCTTTTATAAATCCGTAAATTGGTAAAAATGTCCGAGTAGTTACACTTTTCACACTGCATGCATTAACTTCGAGGCGTATTAATGATTTCTAGATTTTTATTGTCTTGCAACAGTAAATGCAAACAGTTTTTTCCATGTAGCTATGATACCATACAAATATGTAATACTTTTATGTATATATATATATATATATATATATATATATATATATATATATATATACAATATAATATATATATATGCATATTTATCCGGAGAATATATAATTATATAACACTCTATTAAATTTATGATCACAATACAAGGCAGCATTGACTTTGTATGTGGGAGTGGGAGAATGAATATTGATTTAAAGAAACTGGAGGAAAGCAAGCGTGCTTCAGAAACAGTCTTCTGCTGACACGCACACTGTATTTTATAAAATAGTTGACTAAAAAATATTCAAATTTTGTAGTTTATCTGCTAGCTACAACTATGTTTTAACAATAACTGTTAATTTTAACTGCTTAAAAGTAGTTTCACTACTAGTTGTTAACTACTGTATTAACCGTACTGCTACTGTCTACAGAGCCGCATGTTTGATTGTCAGAGCTGCAAAAGAAGTCAAGCAAGTGATGTGAAGGATGTGAAGATCCGAGAGAATACGATGCACACAGAAAATAAAAGGAATGTTAAAAAGTTGAAGGAAATTTTTTACTAAGATTTTTAGTTTTTTTGCATTCACTTCAGTATGTCCTTCTTACTTAACATCTATCTATCTGGCCTATTGCCAAAACTTGTACCAGTATTCAACATGTGGCAGGTAATCTGGTCGACGTACAAATGACGAATTTAAGTGAAACACATGGGTTTAGACTATAATTATAGTCGATATATATTTCATAATATGGCAAACATTCAGGTGAACAGTGAACAGTTGGTCATTTTGGTCAAATGATTAGAATCAAATGAACGACTTTAGACCAATAATTACTACTATGTGGCATAATAAAAATTATATAAACATGTGGCGTACCAGACATTGCTAATATCTGCCAATGTGCTCATTTACACTTGATTGGTCCCACATGGACCATCATATGGGCCTCATATGCATAATTGCATATACATACATGTATACATATATACATATAGTATACATAATACATATGTAAAGACATATATATTTATATTTACCCTACGTTAAATTGAAATTGTACGCTTGGACAAACTCTTCCAGTGCTCTAAATATATATACACTGTGTCCGGAAAAATTCCAAGGCTCTAATATATGAATGAAAAAACTATAGTAGATAATAATCAATTAGAAAATTTTAAAACCTTTTTGATCCGTACATAATTACCAACAAAATTCTTTGTAATTTATAAAATTTGGGGAATAATGCAGGAGAAAGTATACAAGACAAAGGTCAGAAACAACGAAGAACTCCGCGAGTGAATTGTTAATGCTTGGGATGAACTTGATCAACTGGTCGTCGATGCTGCTGTTAGTCAGTGGCGTGTACGTCTGGAAGCATGCGTGGAAGCCAATGGCGGACATTTCAAACATAAATTATAGTTCCATAATATTTCAGGATTAAACTGTTTCTGGAATTTTAAAAATCTATTAATGTTTACTAATTATTTTTATATTTACCGTAAAGCCTTGGAATTTTTCCGGACACAGTGTATATTCCAAGAGTACTCTGTATGTATATATATATATATATATATATATATATATATATATATATGTGTATATATATATATATATATATTCCAGTAGGAACTCTTTCCCCTCGCCCACAAGAAATAGTGATTTGTAAATTTACCAGTTAGATGAAAACGAAGAAAAACATGTTTGAATGGGTTGAATGAGAACAGCTGACGCTGACGCACGCACGCACGCATACAATATATGCAATTACGCATACAAGCACGCATACATCATCATAATATACACAAAAGCTGGTCCGTTGGGAATGATGAGCCGATCTATATAATATAGTTATAATATATACAAACAAGATAACACGTTAATAACATTATTAAGCAAACCGACGACATGACACTACACAAGTCAATCACTGTTCAATCAACATTAAGATCATCGTGATGAGAAGAGGAATGCTTTTCAACCAACATCCGGCAACTATAACGTTAAGGTCAACAACGTTAGCTGCACACTTCTTCCCCCTTTCGGTCGTCTTCAACATTAACCATCGATTAACACAACAACTTCAGAATTCAACTTGTGTCCTAGTCGCAAAGCAACACCGCCCTGCCCCCCTCGCTTCCCCTTTTAACCCATATCATCATGTTATAATTATAGATTGGACCATGTGACATTCACGGGTTCGTTTCATTTCTCTTTCTTCCATATTCGCAGACTGTGACACCGTGACGACGATTCGACGATGACTGACTACGATGGCGATGGCAGCTGCAGCTGACATTACGCTAGGACCGTGTAACCGTTAGAGGACAGAGTGAGAGGACTGTCGAGACCGAAATCATTGACCGGAAGATGTTCACGACTGTAGCTCGGATTACCAAACGTTATGTATGTGCTCTTCTTCCCGTTCTTTCTCCTGCGGTATAAGATGGCCGCCGTGCAAGCGCCGGCCACCATTATAGCGAGGATTATGCCAATGGCCAGCCCAGTGCTGTTGTCACCTGTCGCCGCCCCTGCCCCTCCTGCCCCTCCTGCCCCTGCTGTCCCATCGTCGCTTGCCTCGTCAGCCCCCACCGCCACCGCCGCCTCGGCCTCGTCCACCGCCGCCGCCGCCGCCGCTACTGCGGAGCTTCTGTCGTAGTCCGTCGAGCGAATGGAGTCTTCACTGTCGTCTGAAACGATTATTATGATTACGTCTGTAGATAGAGAAAAACATTTAATGATGATTATTGTAAATTGTAATAATAAAAATGATGATGACGATTTCTATGGCACCGTAACACAGCACACATTAATGCTGCTGCATTGACAACAGTTGACTTGCTGCGAATCTAATTAGATGAACTGTTAACTCTGCTGGCATTGTTGCACTTCCTTCTTCACGGAAATTCAACAGAGATGTATTCTCTAATAATTTGAGAATTAAGTTTTGCCTCACATGAGACTTTATTTATCAATTTGAATATTTTTTAGATGAGATTTGTTAAATTTCGGTTAGATGAAATCTATATTTCAGATGTAAACACACAGTAGCCTAAGAATTCGATCTGAATTCATCAACATTTAACCATTTTAACCTTTCTTTTAAGTGTTTGCATAATTAATGATTATAGCTTTAATTTTTCAATCATCATCATCATCATCGTCATAGTCATCATCATGATCATCACCATATTCATCATCATCATCATCATCATCATCATCACCATATTCATCATCATCGTCATCATCATCATCATCATCACAGCAGGGCTGAAAGAGGTTTGGAAAAGTTGCCGGGTCTGACCTTGGCGGACGAGCCGGACGCCTTTAAGCCGAAAATATTTCGGACGCCCTTTTTTGTAGTCATTTGCTCAAAATTTTCCAAACATTTTCCAAACAACATACCATTTTTACCTATTTTTGGTATTTTTTTGTTAAAAATAGCTAAGCACGCGACCCGGCTGATACCCGGAACCAGCAGGTCATGAAAATCAATGCCAGGTTGCAGACCCCGACAGACCCGGCTCACTTTCAGCCCTGCATCACAGTCATCATCATCATAGTCATCATCATCATCATAGTCTTCATCATCCTCATCATCCTCATTTTAATCATCATCATCATAGTCTTCATCATCATCATCATCATAGTCATCATCATCATAGTCATCGTCATCATAGTCTTCATCATCGTTATCATTATTATCATCATCATCCTCATTATCCTCATTTTAATCATCATCATCATAGTCATCATCATAGTCATCATCATCGTCATCATAGTCATCATCGTCATCATAGTCATCATCACTATAGTCATCATCATCATCATCATCATCATAGTCATCATCATCATCATCATCATCACAGTCATCATCATCATCATCATCATCACAGTCATCATCATCATCATCATCATCATCATCATCATCATCATCATCATCATCATCATCATCATCATCACAGTCATCATCACAGTCATCATCACAGTCATCATCATCCTCGTCCTCGTATACCTGGTGTTTGTTTGGATGTTGTTGACAGCAAAGACGACGACGTCAGATGAGTTGAGGTTGATGTTGCTGTTGGTTGGATCATTGCCACCGTCGGAGGTAAAGCTGACGATGAAGCTTTTGTCGGTGTTGTTGTTGTTGTTGTTGTCGGTGTTGTTGTTGATGGCGATGTTGGTTTGTTCGCTGTTGTTGTTGCACTGCTACTCATTTCTGAGGTACGGGTAGTTTTGCTAGAAGAACTCTGGCTGCTACCAGCAGTTGTTGTTGTTGTTGTTATCACTGTGTTGGTTGTAATGGTGGACGTTGGTGCTTGCAACAGTGATCTACTTTCAATGATTGCTTCCATCTTTGTAAGCTGCTGATCGGCTGGAAAGCAAACGGAAAAACAGAGAGACCAGTGTAATTAGAATTACATTGCGTTAAGTGTCCTTATAAAGATGGCACTTCAAAATAATGAATAATTGGTCTGTTGAATAATTATCTAATAAGTTCAAGTAGTTCATCTATGAGAGACCGATGTCAACAACTGAAACAAGCAGACTTTATATAATATTATTATTATTATTATTATTAATATTATTATTATTATTATTATTATTATCTGTCAAAAGAGACTTTTGAAAACTGACAGACAGACAGATGGGGTTTTTGATAGCTGAGGAAACAAAATTTAATACAAAATTTTCAGATGGTGTAAGAGACCATTTTCACGCATAAATGGACAAGGAATTCACTGATACCCAATTTTAACAATTATAGTGTGATTATTAATAATCAAATCATGTTTATTCTGTTTGACTTGTGTGTGTGCAATAAACAAACAAATCAAATAATTATATTTTTGCTAAAGGGAAATACCACGTGTAGAAAATCGATCTGTTTCAATTTTTACTGACAGTATTACAACAAATAAGATGATTATGACATGGAAGATGATTGCAACAAGATGATTAAGACAAGTATTACAACAAAGAAGATGATTATGACATGGAAGATGATTGCAACAAGATGATTAAGACAAGTATTACAACAAAGAAGATGATTATGACATGGAAGATGATTGCAACAAGATGATCAAGACAAGTATTACAACAAAGAAGATGATTATGACATGGAAGATGATTGCAACAAGATGATTAAGACAAGTATTACAACAAAGAAGATGATTATGACATGGAAGATGATTGCAACAAGATAATTAAGACAAGTATTACAACAAATAAGATGATTATGACATGGAAGATGATTGCAACAAGATGATTAAGACAAGTATTACAACAAAGAAGATGATTATGACATGGAAGATGATTGCAACAAGATGATTAAGACAAGTATTACAACAAAGAAGATGATTATGATATGGAAGATGATTGCAACAAGATGATTAAGACAAGTATTACAACAAAGAAGATGATTATGATATGGAAGATGATTGCAACAAGATGATTAAGACAAGTATTACAACAAAGAAGATGATTATGACATGGAAGATGATTGCAACAAGATAATTAAGACAAGTATTACAACAAAGAAGATGATTATGACATGGAAGATGATTGCAACAAGATGATCAAGACAAGTATTACAACAAAGAAGATGATTATGACATGGAAGATGATTGCAACAAGATGATTAAGACAAGTATTACAACAAAGAAGATGATTATGATATGGAAGATGATTGCAACAAGATAATTAAGACAAGTATTACAACAAAGAAGATGATTATGACATGGAAGATGATTGCAACAAGATAATTAAGACAAGTATTACAACAAAGAAGATGATTATGACATGGAAGATGATTGCAACAAGATGATTAAGACAAGTATTACAACAAAGAAGATGATTATGATATGGAAGATGATTGCAACAAGATGATTAAGACAAGTATTACAACAAAGAAGATGATTATGACATGGAAGATGATTGCAACAAGATGATTAAGACAAGTATTACAACAAATAAGATGATTATGACATGGAAGATGATTGCAACAAGATGATCAAGACAAGTATTACAACAAAGAAGATGATTATGACATGGAAGATGATTGCAACAAGATGATTAAGACAAGTATTACAACAAAGAAGATGATTATGATATGGAAGATGATTGCAACAAGATGATTAAGACAAGTATTACAACAAAGAAGATGATTATGACATGGAAGATGATTGCAACAAGATGATTAAGACAAGTATTACAACAAAGAAGATGATTATGACATGGAAGATGATTGCAACAAGATGATTAAGACAAGTATTACAACAAAGAAGATGATTATGACATGGAAGATGATTGCAACAAGATGATTAAGACAAGTATTACAACAAAGAAGATGATTATGACATGGAAGATGATTGCAACAAGATAATTAAGACAAGTATTACAACAAAGAAGATGATTATGACATGGAAGATGATTGCAACAAGATAATTAAGACAAGTATTAAAACAAATAAGATGATTATGACATGGAAGATGATTGCAACAAGATGATTAAGACAAGTATTACAACAAAGAAGATGATTATGACATGGAAGATGATTGCAACAAGATAATTAAGACAAGTATTACAACAAAGAAGATGATTATGACATGGAAGATGATTGCAACAAGATAATTAAGACAAGTATTACAACAAAGAAGATGATTATGACATGGAAGATGATTGCAACAAGATGATTAAGACAAGTATTACAACAAAGAAGATGATTATGACATGGAAGATGATTGCAACAAGATGATCAAGACAAGTATTACAACAAAGAAGATGATTATGACATGGAAGATGATTGCAACAAGATGATTAAGACAAGTATTACAACAAAGAAGATGATTATGACATGGAAGATGATTGCAACAAGATGATCAAGACAAGTATTACAACAAAGAAGATGATTATGACATGGAAGATGATTGCAACAAGATAATTAAGACAAGTATTACAACAAAGAAGATGATTATGACATGGAAGATGATTGCAACAAGATGATCAAGACAAGTATTACAACAAAGAAGATGATTATGACATGGAAGATGATTGCAACAAGATGATTAAGACAAGTATTACAACAAAGAAGATGATTATGATATGGAAGATGATTGCAACAAGATGATTACGACAAGTATTACAACAAAGATGATTATGATATGGAAGATGATTGCAACAAGATGATTAAGACAAGTATGCCTAAGCTTATTAAGACAAAGCAGATTATTAAGGTGAAGAAGATGATTACAATAAGAAAGATTGTTTTGAAGATCAAAATTGAATAAACTCAGTTTGCTGGATTTAATTACTCATTAAAAATAATTATCTCACATGCAGGGCACATAAATCCTTGTATTTGTGTTTAGAGCAGATAAAGCAGATTATTACCTTAATGACCTTTTTTGATCTTTTAGAATGCCATGCTAAACGCCTGTGTAAGGTATTTAAGAACAACTTTGCAACTAGACAGATAAGTAGTAGATGCACAACTACATACATACATACATACATCATATACATACATACATACATACATACATCATATACATACATACATACATACATACATACATACATACATACATACATACATACATACATACATACATACATAGGCTACATACATACATACATACATACATACATACATACATACATACATACATACATACATACATACATACATACATACATACATACATACATACATACATACATACATACATACATACATACATACATACATACATACATACATACATACATACATATATAGGCTACATACATACATACATACATACATACATACATACATACATACATACATACATACATACATACATACATACATACATACATACATACATACATACATACATACATACATACATACATACATAGGCTACATACATACATACATACATACATACATACATACATACATACATACATACATACATACATACATACATACATACATACATACATACATACATACATACATACATACTACAATGCATAGACTGTGATTTGCTATCGAAGTAGATTAGAATCAATTTGATGAACCTGCTTCACAGTTGTCGTCGTCCTCCATTCTTATGTCATCAACAGCAATGTAAGTGATGAAGTCACTGGCATTAGTGAATGAATGACTGAATGACATCACGATGATCCTCTGAAAAGATGTCAGCACAATTATACGCTGTTCATAGCAAAACAGTCTGTTTCAACTACGACTCAGAGATGAATGATTAATTGATGTGCATCAAATAATCGTAAAAAATTTATCATTTTCGGTTTAAATTCAATTAATCTTTACTTATTTCATGATGTTAATTGCAAACAATAATAATAATTTGAAGCCAGACGGCACGACACGTGACGGTGGTAGACACTCATGCTCCATCATATTAATTGTTAAAAATGTATTTAATCATTAAAATTAATTGAAAATTGCTGGAAAATTGAATTGTTTACTTCCTGTTATTAAATAGGTTAATTTAAGGAGAGAATAATGGCAGAAGAGACGAGAACTGATCGTTTGAGTTTAGCGACTGAGAATGAAGTCTGCAATCAAACATAGTTTGCAATCAAACATTAGAACTATGCTGTTTGCGCTGTAGAAGTCACAGATAACGACTGTGAATGTGTGTGGAGAGATAA
Source organism: Lumbricus rubellus (assembly GCA_945859605.1). Lineage (NCBI taxonomy): Eukaryota > Metazoa > Annelida > Clitellata > Crassiclitellata > Lumbricidae > Lumbricus > Lumbricus rubellus. The sequence continues at coordinate 29,018,712 of OX243828.1, read as the reverse complement.
CCTCATGCTGCTGTTCTTCTTCTTCTTCTTGGTTGTGTGCTGGTAAAATCAGACTGTGCTCCATCCAATCCAAAGCCAGCGAAAGATTGATGAGTAAGGGTGACGATGAAATTCCACGTATAATTGTTGTAAGCATCAGCTGCACCATGGCTCCTCCTCCTCCTCCTCCTCCTCCTCCTCCTCCTGATCAAGACACAACATAGCAGAGCAATGATAGCAGAGCAATGATAGCAGTGGACTCGTCGACTCTCTTGAAATCATTAGGGAACATTGTATTTGTATTGTATTTAATCATTTATAAATCGCCTATAGTATGGTGAGGCGCTCCCAGTGCACAAGACCCCCGTGAGAAGAAGCAGGTTTGAGAACAAGGCAAAGGAGAAACTGCCAGACAGAAGTGTAGAGAGCGAACAGAAGGAGAAAGCGCATTCCAAAGAGACAATGACCAATTGAGGCAAATGATCAAGACTGAGCTAGAGCAGTTCTAGACCGAGGAACCAAGAGGTCAAATCTGTTCACTCATTTCATTCATTCATTCATTTTGACAATTTATATAGCGCCTCTTCAAGAAACCTACTCAGAGGCGCTCCCAGTCCAGCCACAGCTAAAACAATAGGATTTAGCGACTTATAAAAAGCAAGTGAATTTAGCCCAGACACAAGTCGCAAGTTTAGTGGGAGGCCATTCCAGATAGCATGACCCCCAGTAGAAAAGGCCCGGCGCTGTATGGTAGAAGTGCGAGCTCAAGGAACCAAAAGCTCCCCCATTGTCGCAGAGCGAAGAGCTCGATGGGCTGCAAGGTCGGAGACAGGTCGACAAAGGATAGACAGGTATGATGGAGCACAATCAGTAAGGCATCGCCAAACAAGGGCAGCAACTCGGTAGAGGATGCGCTGTGAAACAGGGAGCCAGTGAAGAACCTCACGCATATAAGATGAGATGGGGGCATATTTAGGAATGCAGCCAATGAGGCGAGCAGCCGAACGAAGAACTCATTCAAGGCGCCCAATTAGTCCAAGTGGCAGACCCATGAGTACCGAACTGCAGTGATCAATTCTACTGGTGACAAAGGCATGGACAAGTGTCAGAGTAGCACTATGAGAGAGGGATCTTGAGACAACTCGGAGTTGCCGAAGCTGGTAGTAGCAATTACCAGTGACTAAATTGATATGCTTTGAGAAATTGAGCTCTTGATCCAAAGTAAATCCAACGTCTTGTACTGTGAGAGAGAACGAGATATCAGGGAGAGCTGCTGCTATTAAGTGCAGGTCAATGGATGCCATTTGTCTGCGAGTACTAAACCAGATGAACTGAGTTTTAGAGGGATTTAGTAACAAACGATTAGATGCCATCCATGATGAGAGAGCATCAATGGCATTAGACATTAAAGATACAGTGGACACTGCATCAGTGGCAAAGCAGTGAGCATAGGCCTGCACGTCGTCAGCATAGAGTTGGTGCAGAAGGCCACATGCAGACAACAAGGAACTAATACCAGCTGTAAAGAGAAGGTAAAGTAAAGGGCCCAATACTGAACCCTGTGGCACACCAAAAGGGGCTGGGACCCAACATGATCTAGAGGTACCCAGTACCACACAGGCAGTTGGATGAACGAAGTGGACAATGGGAGAAAGCTGAGTGAGGTCGTTTAAAATAAATGAAATTTATGAGAGTTATTTTGATATAAACTTCTTAGGCCCATATAAGTAAAAACAATTTTAAGTACAATATATATTTTAGTACACATCTATAGTCTTTGCTGCTGATTAGATTTTAATTGCATCATGTCAATCAGCATGAACTTATGCGAACTTATGTTTACAATTTAAATTTGAAAAGATTTAAACAGCTTTAGATTTTCTCAATTTTTTATTAAACCAAAGTTATAAGAAAAATAACTGTTTTAGATTAATGTCACTTAAAATTAATTTTGGCCTAATACCTGGTAATAACGTTGTTGTTATTTGCGGATTAAGATAAAATTGCATAAACAAGGTTTTAGGTTTTAAATGCCTTTTTAAGATGTAAGAAAGTCAAATTATTTTCTGCTTCGGTTTTCTTGTCAGTTTTTTTGTTTCTTATTTTTTTAAATAAAATGACGTTTCTTCTGGGTATTTATAAATTCCGTGTCCATCTTTTTTTACATCTATGCTATCAAGTACAACACCCAGATCCCCACACTTGGCGAGAAAGAAAACAGCAGAAATTTCAGAGAGCAGAACAAGTGTATTGCATTAAGTTTGATTTAATTAAGATTACTGCATAACTTGTACATGTAAAGCGCAGTGCGTTTGCAGGTGTTGAATTAAAGAAAAATTATTATTATTATTATTATTATTATTATTATTATTAGGTTGAAACTTGAAGAACACCCAGTCTAACATGAGCCCATTGGGTTTGAGAGTGACCGGTAATAATCGTTTGGGTTCTTTCAGAACACTACAACAGGAACCAGCATAGGGAGTTGCCCTTAGGTCTTAACCCCATAGGACAGAGGTGTCAAAGAGCTGGCCCGCGAGCCATTTCTGGCCCGCCGACGATTTCTCTGGCCCGCGAAACCTTCCCTAAAGATTACAAAATTCGAGAATAAAAGTTCAAATTTTTATATTTTACTGTCAGCACCAAATACATGGAGGTTTTCCTTACTGACGTCACTTTTGCTCTAAACGCATAGCTCTGTGTAGACTGTGTATCTATGGTTGTCAGTTAACAAAATTATGAAATTTTTACTAAACACTTATTATTAATTAAAATGTTCTGGGAATTGGCTGACCGAGCCCGGAGCTCCCTCTCAGATCACTACCCAATTTTACTCAGGAGCTTTGACACCCTAGCCCACCACTTGTTGTAAGATGTTCACACTGACCCGCCACTTGTTGGAGGACGTTCACACTGGCCCACCACCACAAAAGGCTTGACACCCCTGCCATAAGAGGTTTCAAGGTGCTCAACCACATTATGAAATGCTGAAGAGACATCATAGAGAGCCGAAAGAGTATAAGCTCAGACCAATCAACAGCAGAAAAGATTTAAGAAATTCAGAGAGTAGTGAACGGAGAGCAGTCTCAGTGGTGGTGTTGACATGCGCCCAATGTTGGGATAGGCAATGGCTGTCCCATTGACAATCTATATATATAAAAATGAAACTATCCAACCGTATGTAAGGAGTGTTTTCGAAAACTGACGAACCGATTGTTTTGAAATTTTTACAAAACCTTCCATTCCAATAGAACCGTGTTGTATTATGCTTTTTTCCCGAAAAAACGCAATCTTTTCCACAAAAAGAGAACTTTTAAATCCGTTCGACCGCCATTTGCAAATTATACACGTCCCAACGTCCATGAGGGTTGCCAGATTTCGGAAACGTTTTTGTCGCGACATCACGTTGAAAAGTCGCCCAAAAGTCGCGAGAGGACCAATTTTGATCAGGATTGCCCAAAAGTCGCCCAAAAGTCGCGATAGCGCATATGTCGCTGTCGGGAAGGAACGTGTGAGGGAGGAAAGAAGGAAGAGGGAGCGGGACAAAGAGGGAGTGAAGGGACCGGAGGGGAGGGATGGAGAAGGGAGGGAGAGGAGGGGTAGAAGGAGGGGGAGGGGGAAGGGGAGGGGAGTGGAAGAGGAGGCGGAGGGTAGGGGGAAAGGGGGAGTGAAGGGGGAGGGAGGGAGACGTTGGAGGAGGAGTGGAGGGGAGGGGAAAGGAAGAGGACGGAGAGGCGGAGGGGGAGGGGAGGGGGAGGGGGCGGCGGAGGGGAGGGGACGGGGGGAGGGGAGGGAGACGGGGAGGGGAAGGGAGACGGAGAGGGGGACGGGGGACGGGGAGAAGGAGGGGAGGGAGACGGGAGAGGGAAGGAGGCAGATGACAGTCTTTTCTGCCACAGCAACGCGTGGCCGGGTACAGCTAGTAATCTATATAAATAAAAATGTAATTGCGTTTGGCTCGGCTTCAAAGATCTCCGAACTTTCTTCATTGATTGCTTTCGAAACTTCACCAAAACGTTTAGTTCCAACACGGCCGGGTTTGCAGAATGCTTTTTGGGAAAAAGCGCAATCTTTTAAACCAAAAAAGCAACTTTGCAAATTCTACCGTTTTCAACACATACACCCGTCGATTAGCCTTGCCTTCCAATTCGGGCGCGTTTCAAATGGTGGTTCAAATGTGTGTTCCGTTTAGCCTATGTAGCGCATTTCAACACATTCCATTGGGGCCTTTTTGCTGAAGCGTTTTAGGGCGCTATCCGAGTCGCTATCGGGTAGGAACGGTGTGAGGGAGGAAAGGATGGGAGGGGAGGGAGCGGGGGCGGGGTAGGGGAGGGGGCGGGGGCAGGGGGAATGGAGGTAGGAGGGATGGTTGAATGCTCTTTTCAGCCACAGCAACGCGTGGCCGGGTACGCTAGTAATAATAAAAATTTCTTTATGTGATATGTTCATCAATTCAGTTCTGCTGCTGCTGCTGGGAAATTAAAATGAAAAAAATGCAGATGAGAGTATAATTATACATTTTGTTGCACTGGAATCAGCTTATCCGTGTAGCTCATGGCGGTCCTGAATTGCTGACCAAGACACAACTACCAAAACATTGTTAAAAAATGGTACACAAATAAAGCAAGAAGTACCTAAGCACCAAAATTGGAAAGCCATGAAGTAAAGATGTGTTAAAATTTCAGAATGTTTCATTTCTTGAACACTTCTTGTTCAAGGAATGAATTTTTTTGAAATTATAACATTTTAAATTTGAAGTGTAACACTGGAATGAAGCCATTTAGTTGTAAAAAATAGTACATGTGCAAAGTGCAAACTTTATTATAGTAATATAAATTCTGGAATGAATTAATAAATTCTTGTAGTAAATAAAGAAAGTGGTTTGGGGTTTAAAGTTCCCTCTGGAGATGCCTAGATTAAACAGTGGGTGTTATAAGTTGCTCTTAACGGGCAAAGTTAGAGCTGACCCGAAAGAAGATGGGAAGAATACGACTAAAGTAGTTAGACTGCTGCAAGTTGAAGACGTTGTATGTCTAACGCTAACCTCTGTAGTCATTCGTCGTCGCACAGGTTCTGTAGTAGAAGCGAATACACTGTGTGACGTTTCTCAATGTTGCGTTGAGTGTGGCTCCCTCTGTCTGCCGATCATCTGCTGTCACTATTCTGGCCATCAAGAAGTGACCTGAAGCAAAGGACATTCGAATCAACCGCAGATTCAAAAAAATCACGACACCGTAAAAGACCCGGCACCTTAATCACTGTATCACTTAATCACTGAGTCCAGTGCCTCCAAATAAGTCGCCCTACAATTATAAAACTCTTTGTCCATTTTGGGCACAACAGGATCAAATAGTCAAGACAACGGAAGGTCTAGGACTGAATGACTGTATTGCCTAATGTTGTAAATGAGCATTGCAAATGACTGTGTCAGTTTTTGAATAAATAAATGTGTTAAAATACAAACTAGAACAAAGTAATAGTAACATATCAGTGAAAGTGTTGGATCTTTTTGAGATGAAACGTTTGAGAAGTTGTCTCCTCACTCTGGTCAGTGGCGCCAATGACTCTGGTATCCTGACAATCAAACTGACTTGATGCAGTCACAATTGCGAGTCAGAAGGTGCTCCGAGCTTTTACTTAGACATCATTGAGCTTACAATTAAACGTAGACTTACTCTAGTGATACAGTAAAACAAAGACGAAAATAAAACATACGCCATACAATGATGGTTAAGTACCATTTGCATTATTCCTTCCGTATGTATGATCAGAAAATGAAGCTGCGTCACAACTTGCAGGCTGACTAGACATAGCAGCAGACACCGAATGTTCACGTGTCCAGACATTTCCGACTTTCCAGGCGCCGGTCGTCTCTCCCTCGAATGTACACAACCAATCTGAACAGATGAAACAAGTCAACAGTAAGACTAAAATTAATGGCTGCAATTCAGAGGAAGAAATCAATGAGCTGATGAGTTTCTATAAGGCAGCAATGTATGTTTACCTGAGCTGATGAGTTTCTAAAAGGCAGCAATGTATGTTTACCTGAGCTGATGAGTTTCTAAAAGGCAGCAATGTATGTTTATTTGAGCTGATGAGTTTCTAAAAGGCATCAATGTATGTTTACCTGAGCTGATGAGTTTATAAAAGGCAGCAATGTATGTTTACCTGAGCTGATGAGTTTCTAAAAGGCATCAATGTATGTTTACCTGAGCTGATGAGTTTCTAAAATGCAGCAATGTATGTTTATTTGAGCTGATGAGTTTCTAAAAGGCAGCAATGTATGTTTACCTGAGCTGATGAGTTTCTAAAAGGCAGCAATGTATGTTTACCTGAGCTGATGAGTTTCTATAAGGCATCAATGTATGTTTATTTGAGCTGATGAGTTTCTAAAAGGCAGCAATGTATGTTTATTTGAGCTGATGAGTTTCTAAAAGGCAGCAATGTATGTTTACCTGAGCTGATGAGTTTCTAAAAGGCAGCAATGTATGTTTACCTGATGTGATGAGTTTCTATAAGGCATCAATGTATGTTTATTTGAGCTGATGAGTTTCTAAAAGGCAGCAATGTATGTTTATTTGAGCTGATGAGTTTCTAAAAGGCAGCAATGTATGTTTATTTGAGCTGATGAGTTTCTAAAAGGCAGCAATGTATGTTTACCTGAGCTTATGAGTTTCTAAAAGGCAGCAATGTATGTTTATTTGAGCTGATGAGTTTCTATAAGGCATCAATGTATGTTTACCTGAGCTGATGAGTTTCTATAAGGCATCAATGTATGTTTATTTGAGCTGATGAGTTTCTAAAAGGCAGCAATGTATGTTTACCTGAGCTGATGAGTTTCTAAAAGGCATCAGTGTATGTTTATCTGAGCTGATGAGTTTCTAAAAGGCATCAATGTATGTTTACCTGAGCTGATGAGTTTCTAAAAGGTAGCAATGTATGTTTACCTGAGCTGATCAGTTTCTAAAAGACAGGAGTGTATGTTTACCTGAGCTTATGAGTTTCTAAAAAGCAGCAATGTATGTTTACCTGAGCTGATGAGTTTCTAAAATGCATCAATGTATGTTTACCTGAGCTGATGAGTTTCTAAAAAGCAGCAATGTATGTTTATTTGAGCTGATGAGTTTCTAAAATGCATCAATGTATGTTTACCTGAGCTTATGAGTTTCTAAAAGGCATCAATGTATGTTTACCTGAGCTGATGAGTTTCTAAAAGGCATCAATGTATGTTTACCTGACCTGATGAGTTTCTAAAAGGCAGCAATGTATGTTTATTTGAGCTGATGAGTTTCTAAAATGCATCAATGTATGTTTACCTGATGTGATGAGTTTCTAAAAGGCATCAATGTATGTTTACCTGAGCTGATGAGTTTCTAAAAGGCAGCAATGTATGTTTATTTGAGCTTATGAGTTTCTAAAATGCATCAATGTATGTTTACCTGAGCTGATGAGTTTCTAAAAAGCAGCAATGTATGTTTACCTGAGCTTATGAGTTTCTAAAAGGCATCAATGTATGTTTACCTGAGCTGATGAGTTTCTAAAAGGCAGCAATGTATGTTTACCTGAGCTTATGAGTTTCTAAAAGGCATCAATGTATGTTTACCTGAGCTGATGAGTTTCTAAAATGCATCAATGTATGTTTACCTGAGCTGATGAGTTTCTAAAAGGCAGCAATGTATGTTTACCTGAGCTTATGAGTTTCTAAAAGGCATCAATGTATGTTTACCTGAGCTGATGAGTTTCTAAAAGGCATCAATGTATGTTTACCTGAGCTGATGAGTTTCTAAAATGCAGCAATGTATGTTTATTTGAGCTGATGAGTTTCTAAAATGCATCAATGTATGTTTACCTGAGCTGATGAGTTTCTAAAAGGCATCAATGTATGTTTACCTGAGCTGATGAGTTTCTAAAAGGTAGCAATGTATGTTTATTTGAGCTGATGAGTTTCTAAAAGGCAGCAATGTATGTTTATTTGAGCTTATGAGTTTCTAAAATGCATCAATGTATGTTTACCTGAGCTGATGAGTTTCTAAAAAGCAGCAATGTATGTTTACCTGAGCTTATGAGTTTCTAAAAGGCATCAATGTATGTTTACCTGAGCTGATGAGTTTCTAAAAGGCAGCAATGTATGTTTACCTGAGCTTATGAGTTTCTAAAAGGCATCAATGTATGTTTACCTGAGCTGATGAGTTTCTAAAATGCATCAATGTATGTTTACCTGAGCTGATGAGTTTCTAAAAGGCAGAAATGTATGTTTACCTGAGCTTATGAGTTTCTAAAAGGCATCAATGTATGTTTACCTGAACTGATGAGTTTCTAAAAGGCATCAATGTATGTTTACCTGAGCTGATGAGTTTCTAAAAGGCAGCAATGTATGTTTATTTGAGCTGATGAGTTTCTAAAATGCATCAATGTATGTTTACCTGATGTGATGAGTTTCTAAAAGGCATCAATGTATGTTTACCTGAGCTGATCAGTTTCTAAAAGACAGGAGTGTATGTTTACCTGAGCTTATGAGTTTCTAAAAAGCAGCAATGTATGTTTACCTGAGCTGATGAGTTTCTAAAATGCATCAATGTATGTTTACCTGAGCTGATGAGTTTCTAAAAAGCAGCAATGTATGTTTATTTGAGCTGATGAGTTTCTAAAATGCATCAATGTATGTTTACCTGAGCTTATGAGTTTCTAAAAGGCATCAATGTATGTTTACCTGAGCTGATGAGTTTCTAAAAGGCATCAATGTATGTTTACCTGAGCTGATGAGTTTCTAAAAGGCAGCAATGTATGTTTATTTGAGCTGATGAGTTTCTAAAATGCATCAATGTATGTTTACCTGATGTGATGAGTTTCTAAAAGGCAACAATGTATGTTTACCTGAGCTGATCAGTTTCTAAAAGACAGCAGTGTATGTTTACCTGAGCTTATGAGTTTCTAAAAAGCAGCAATGTATGTTTACCTGAGCTGATGAGTTTCTAAAATGCATCAATGTATGTTTACCTGAGCTGATGAGTTTCTAAAAAGCAGCAATGTATGTTTACCTGAGCTGATAGAGTTTCTAAAATGCATCAATGTATGTTTACCTGAGCTTATGAGTTTCTAAAAGGCAGCAATGTATGTTTATTTGAGCTGATGAGTTTCTAAAAAGCATCAATGTATGTTTACCTGAGCTGATGAGTTTCTAAAAAGCAGCAATGTATGTTTACCTGAGCTGATGAGTTTCTAAAATGCATCAATGTATGTTTACCTGATGTGATGAGTTTCTAAAAGGCATCAATGTATGTTTACCTGAGCTGATGAGTTTCTAAAAGGTAGCAATGTATGTTTACCTGAGCTGATGAGTTTCTATAAGGCATCAATGTATGTTTACCTGAGCTGATGAGTTTCTAAAAGGCATCAATGTATGTTTACCTGAGCTGTTGAGTTTCTAAAATGCATCAATGTATGTTTACCCGATGTGATGAGTTTCTAAAAGGCATCAATGTATGTTTACCTGAGCTGATGAGTTTCTAAAAGGTAGCAATGTATGTTTACCTGAGCTGATGAGTTTCTATAAGGCATCAATGTATGTTTACCTGAGCTGATGAGTTTCTAAAAGGCATCAATGTATGTTTATTTGAGCTGTTGAGTTTCTAAAAGGCAGCAATGTATGTTTATTTGAGCTGATGAGTTTCTAAAAGGCAGCAATGTATGTTTATTTGAGCTGATGAGTTTCTAAAATGCATCAGTGTATGTTTACCTGAGCTGATGAGTTTCTAAAATGCATCAGTGTATGTTTACCTGAGCTGATGAGTTTCTAAAAGGCAGCAATGTATGTTTATTTGAGCTGATGAGTTTCTAAAAGGCAGCAATGTATGTTTATTTGAGCTGATGAGTTTCTAAAAGGCAGCAATGTATGTTTATTTGAGCTGATGAGTTTCTATAAGGCAGCAATGTATGTTTACCTGAGCTGATGAGTTTCTAAAAGGCATCAATGTATGTTTACCTGAGCTGATGAGTTTCTAAAAGGCAGCAATGTATGTTTACCTGAGCTGATGAGTTTCTAAAAGGCAGCAATGTATGTTTACCTGAGCTGAGTACATTGACCTTGACTGTCCTCTTCATTTGTAGGTTTTGATCGGCGTCTAATTCACAGGTGAATTCGTTCTTTGCTGCAGTCATATTGGTAATTGTGAGAAACAGTGAGATTGTTTCATTGCTCTCCACTGACATCAGTGACGTGTTTCTAAAACAAATCAGTCTTCATCATCATCATCATCATCATCATCATCAAACGAGTGCTGATGATGACGCACGTCTGCGCATACACTTCGGCCCTGGAGGAGGTGGATGTCGAGAGGACACAGCCCCCCCTCAGCACTCTGACGTAGTTAGAGGGCAGACAACGGATCGCAATAGATGCAACTACATCATCATCATCATCATCATCATCATCATCATCATCATCATCATCATCATCATCATCATCATCATCATCATCATCATCATCATCATCATCATCTACGCTGTGTTTATGAGCATGGATTGTGTACATTATGTAAAATACTATATGTATACTTTGTTGTTGTGCTACATGGTCTGTTAGTTGCTGTGTCCTGACAAAGATGACAAGCGTTGCCCTCCTCTTTTCTCCATGCTTGAGACTGGCACTACTACCACAAGTACTGCAGTAGCAATCGACGATTCCTGTATGTGTAGGCATAACGGCTGCATATTATACACACAGCCTACACACTTTTGTATGTGTATTCTTTCATCTTGAATATTGCTCATCACTACACATGTAGTCTGGTCTTCCATCCAATCAGATAGCATGTCATCTCGACCAGTGTTACCATTTCAACGCATCTTATTGCACAAATTATTTCATGTCTTCAGCTGGACACTTTACATTGGCTTCCCTTTCCACCGGCAGAGCATTGGGCTGCTATGTCTGCTGGTTGTCCCCCACGCCATCTCAGAGTTTGTTACTCCAAGGATATCCACCACTCTGCTCTTCACAGAACAGCCCGTGCTCTTTTATTCTTTTGCAGCAGGGACTGCAATTGTGCAGAATCGAACCTTTTCCGTGGTGGCTCAGTGGCCTTTAAATGGGCTTTCTCCCAGGAGCATGGGACTCTTGCTGAAGATTTTGAGTTCAATTGAAGTCTGTACTTTTTGTCGTGCTGAAGTCAAGGCACCCCTGAGTAGACTCCTGAAGAAGCACTTTGTAAATTTATGAATGAATGAGTGAATGAATGAATTGAAGTATATGGCTAGGGTAGTCCCAAAATCACGGTCAAAAAGTGAAAAAATCACGGCCTACTTTTGCAAAAATGCAAAAATTCACGGCACCGTGATTCACGGTGCCGCGAAATTTTTTTCTGTCACAATTTCTGTATTAAGTCGATTTTTATTTTGAAATTTAGCATAAACGAGTATTTATGAATGAATATTCACTTGTCAGCGACGTAATTCACTCCCCAAAACAGAAATTTATACATTAATTTATTGGTTCGGCACAGAAAATCCTAAATGAATTTAATGGTTCCGCGCTGTTTTTCGTTGTGGGCGCCATTTTTGACGTGTGTTTTTTTTAAAAAAGTGCTGAAAATGTGAAAAATCACGAAAAATCACGGGAAAAGGCAAAATTCACGGAAATCACGGCAAACGGCGAAATT
>OX243828.1:28954576-29002076 GCA_945859605.1 Lumbricus rubellus | reverse complement strand
AATATAATTAATTACTAAACTATTATTGTCACATAGGTTAACTATATAACATTCTCGTGATAAATCCCTTACCAATCAAGGAATCACATCGTGGTATCTCTAGATTATGTGATCGGGGCCTAAGGGAGTAACCAGTTACACGTTCAGGTGGAAGAAGATAATGGAGGACATGTCCAGGGTCACAAAGGATAGAAGAAAAGAGGGATACATCTGCCTTAGAACACAACATGTCAAAAGTAGGAGTGTTTGTGGGCAAAAACCCTTGGCGTATCAACTTTCTAATGATAGCAGACAGACGACTCCTCTGACCCTCATTTGCAAAACCCCACCATGCTGGTGAAGAATAAAGCATTCGCGCGACTGTGGTAGAACGTACAACATCATGGAGTCGGCTGCCTGTCAAACCATGCGACACAAGGATACGAAGTGCATATACAGACAATATTATCAATGTGTGCAGAAAACCTCAATCTATATGAAAGCGTGACACCAAGAACTTTAACTGTATCAACTCGTTCAATCCCTATAATGGGGGAGGGCAGTCAGAAGTTTTAGAACGGGGACGCCTAAAGATGACTTCACATGACTTGCTATGGAGTAAGTTAAAATTATTAGCCCACTCTGCAATGTGATCAAGTTCAGCATCAGTAGTGTCAATATTTGATACAGGGCCACACACTATTCATCATCACAAACCATAGACGCAACGCCCGTAGGTGTCCGACGCCACTCTCTGTCTGAGTCTGTCTCGTGTTATCTCCCATTTTCTACAGGCTAGCAGGTCTACTCCATATCATTACGGTATATCTTGGAGCAGCTGGACCGCCTTGTCTGCTTGAAGAGAATGTTAGGAAAGAGGCATGAAGGACAACCTGGGCCAGTGCCCATATCTGTCCCACGCTCTCTCCTCCGACTCTCTCCACTGGTCTGTCCTGACCGACCTGTGCATGACTGCTCCACATCATGACACCTTGAAGCATCTGGGTCGTTATGTCACTTGTGTTGTGGTTTTTGAGGATTTCAATCGTCTTGATCTTTTACTGCCAGAGTATCGCCACCCATCTGGCAAACCTTCCTCCTTTATCCGGGCTTAGGACCGGCACGGGGAAGTTGCTGGTCTCCTGTGGCGGAGTATGGATGCAGTTTAACGTCATGTCCAGAACTCAAATGTAAACGCAAAGCCTGAGAACATCATAAGCTCAAGCATATATCTCACTCAGACGGGGAGAAGGCATTCCCATAAACTTTTTTTTAAATCCCCATTATAAACCTACACATAGGCCTATATAAAAAGTACTTTAGTTTGTTTTAAAAATGTTTGATGGATACAGCAGTTCTTATGTCCCCAGGAAGAGAAGTCCATACCGGTGGGCCAGTGCATTTAATACAGAATTGCTTAAGATTGAGTCTTGCGCTGGCACATCGGTAACTATTAGATAACCTAGTATCAGAGCCGAGGGAAAAGAATCCATCAAAGTTGGGAGGCAACATACGATGATGATACCTGAACATAAACAGTCCTATTTGCAATTTAGTAATATCACACAGCTGTAGAATTTTGTGCTTAAGAAATGTAGGTTTTGTGCTTGAACTCTAGAGCAGACCAAATATCACACGGATAGCACGTTTCTGAAGGATTTCCAATGCATTCAAGCGACAGTGATAGTTAGAGCCCCACGCAATAATGCAATACGATAAATATGGGAAAATTAGGGCATAGACCAATTAAAGAAGTTCTGGGTAAGCAATGTCTTACACGAGACAATATACTAATGTTTTTAGCAATTTTTGTAGATATATGGTTAATGTGGTCCCTCCATGTCAAATATCGGTCAATATATACACCTGAAAACTTGCAGGATGAAACTTGACAGATAGATTTCCCATCCATGGCAATCCTGAAATCATGAGGGGGTAGGCCCAAAGATTTGCGATGGGAACGGAAAATTATAAAGTTAGTCTTTTCAATATTAAGAGACAGTCTAAAAAAGTTACCGTTATAGCACTAAAAATGGACTAACAGTACCAGGGACATCATTTCTTTGTAGGAACAGTACTGTAGTACTGTAGTAGAATGATCAGAGCATGTTTTCTTCCTGTTCTTATTAAATTATTTTTTACTATGTTTGACTCTGTTATGGGAAATTATTTTTGAGCATTATTATACTCTATGTTAGGCCTACAATAAATAAAAAAATACTTAACATACACGCGCATATATTATATACATATACAGGGTGGTCCAAAATAAACCGCACAATGATAAATTGATAGTACTTTATTCAGACCAATTCAAATATAACCGTGAAAATTCACAAAAACACAGCAATTATTTTTACTGTAACATTACATGGATGGATTTCGTTACATAAAATGTTCAATGTGTCCTCCTTGCTGCTCGAACACGCATTGAAGCCGACGACGCCATTGATCAATTGCGCGGTCAATGAAACGCAATCGCTGTTCAACTGCTGTCCAACTTTGCGCCTGTACTGGTTAAGTCCGAGATCTTTCTTTACAATATGTTTAACAGTTGAACGTGAAATGCCGGTTTCACGTGCGATCTCCCGTGGGCTCTTATGGCTTAGCGGTTTGTCTTCCTGGCTACAGATAAGGTCGCTTACCAACTTGATATTTGCATCTGTTCGAGCTGATTTCGGACGTCCGCTACCCGGCTTCCTAGCTGTGGTACCTTCGGTATCACATTTTTTTAATGAGGTCATCGATAGTACGACGTTTCCATGTCTTATTTGGAAATTCTTTCATCATACGCAAGAAAAATGGCATTAAACATTGAATTGTTATACATTATATCAAGAAAACTGTCACTGTGCGGTTTATTTTGGACCACCCTGTATAATTATATTAATATGTAAATATATTATTCACGCATGTACTCATTAAATGAGTGCATGCGTGAATACTGTTAGTGGTACTGTTAGTCCATTTTTAGCAAGGGCCACTAAATTTTAGTGGCCCTTGAAGAAGACTTCACAGAGATGCTCACAGTCCACTGAGCCAAGGCGAAACAGAATTAAAGGACTTGAGTTGGAAAAAGCAAGTAGCCAATGATGAGCGAGTCGATAATAATCAACGAGGAAGAAGCAATGTTCAGAAAAAATTTATTCATAGACAATAAATTATATTATAGTGACTGATTATAGTCCAGGTGAAGTAATCAGGCAAAGTGTATTCAATTATAACATTTAAAAATACTAACTTTGTGTGAATTCCAAATCAATAGACGTCACATAATAGACCTGGCCTACCTTGAGGGGCGGTGGCGGACTGGTGTGCGGATGGAGGACTGATGACTGGCGCTACGGTAGCATTCTGTAGCAGGCTATATTAATAACAGTTCGGAAACCTAGTCTGTGAATTCAGTGTGTCGTTTCGGGTACTGCTCCGTTATCGTCAGATCGTGCGGACTTCGTAACGGTTCGACCGGTTATCAACCCATGTCCCCGGCGGCCAGTGGCCACCCTCACTCCAGTGCTGAAGGAACTATAATCATCAGAATACTATCCTCCTAAACAGTCGGGCTCAATCCCTCTCCCTCCCCCTCCCCTTGCGGGCAGGCATTTCACTCTAAAGCCAGACTTGCTTTTCCAGATGTGGGTTTGGCTCATTCTGACCCTCTTCCGTTTTCACTTGGATCAAGTTGCGCTGCACAGGGATAGCGGACTGGTGTGCGGATGGAGGACTGATGACTGCTGCTAATAATTCGCTATTCCCATTTTTATTAACTCTGCCCTCATCTGTCGCAGTCAGTCCTGTGTATCTCATCTTTCAACTCTCCCTCATGTTCTTCCTCATGTTGTGCGGCCTTATTCGCTCTCACAGGTCGCCGGTGTATGGTGGGAAGAGAGGGAGGAACGAAAGACGATTCCACTAGGCCGAGGACCCCGGTATAGTAGCGCGACGCTTCTATACTTCTGGTCCTGGGCATGACGTTAAACTGCATCCATCCTCCGCCACAGGGGACCATCAACTTCCCTGTGCCGGTCCTAAGCCCGGATAAAGGAGGAAGGTTTGCCGGATGGGTGGCGATACTCTGGCAGTAGAAGACCAAGACGATTGAAATCCACAAAAACCACGACATAAGTGACATAGCGGCCCAGTTGCTTCAAGTTGTCATGATGTGGAGCAGACATACACAGGTCGGTCAGGACAGACCGGTGGAGAAAGTCGGTGGAAAGGGCATTGGACACAGAACGGGCTTGTCCCACTGGTTGCCCTTCATGCCTCTTTCCTAACATTCTCTTCAAGTAGACAAGTCGGTCCAGCTGCTTCAAGATACATGTATAATAGTATGGAGTAGAACTGCTAGCCTGTAGAAACTGGGAGATAACACGAGACAAACTCAGACAGAGAGTGGCGTCGGACACCTACGGGCGTTGTGCTTTGATGATGATGATGATGATGATGATGATGATGATGATGATGATGATGATGATGATGATGATGATGATGATGATGATGATGAAGGCCAACACCATAAGTTGGCGGAGTAAAAGACTACAACGACCGCTTGCATTGGCTTCCATTCCCGTGGTACCACTGACATTTTTTCCAGAAAGTGCTATTATTATATCTTGCCATGATTTCCAGGGGGACACGCGACCCCTTGACCTATGCTGCGGGCGCCCATGGGTGGTGGTGGTTATGGTGTTGATTGTGGTGGTGGTGGTGGTGGTGGTGATGGTTGTGGTGGTGGTGATGGTGGTGGCGGTGATGGTGGTGGCGGTGATGATGGTGGTGGTAGTGGTGGTTGTGGTGGTGGTGGTGGCGGTGGTGGTAGTGACGATGATTAATCAACTATTAGTATACTTTTAGTATAAATAATCTTACTGGAAAGCGGTGATGTTGGTCGTCATCTTCGTCTTCGTCAATGTGTGCGTCCACGACAGATTCTTGTTGCGTCCGCCACCACCACCACCACCACCACCACCAGCAGCAGCCGTAGCAGCAGCAGCAGTGGTAGGGATGCGGCATTCCAAGATGGCCGTGTCTCCTGTGGCGAGCATGAGATAAGGAGGATCTCCGCCGTCCTGCGATGGAAACGTCGTCATCATCATCGTGTTTTTCAGCTGATGACCTTCGTCCGTTTCATCGGCCACTTCCGCTCCACTTCCAGACGGACCACGACGAAGCTCATCAGCTGGAAGAGAGGCAGAAGGAGGAGCAGAAGGAGGTGGAGTAGGAGGAGGAGGTGGAGTAGGAGGAGGAGGGGAGAGAAGAGGAGGAAGAGACGAAGCAAGGACAGACGACGGGGATTCTGTTGACGACTGCTGCTGCTGCTGCTGCTGCTGTGTTTCAGTGGCCATAGCAGTTGTCATCATGACGACGACGACAAACAGCCACAGCAACTCCTTCACTACTGCCAACGTCATCATCATCCACTTCTTCATCATCGTCAACAACGACGACGACGACGACACCAGCGACGATGCAGCCAATGCTCGACAGAGACGAAGAACGACGAAGACTCGAATAGAATATGATGATGTAGCAAGACTCGAATATGATGATGTAGTAATAATAATAATACGTATAATAATGATGATAAGAGAGAAGACGATCGAATATAAGACGAGGATTCACGTCGTCATCGTCCGTGTAATATCAAAGATATAGGATTATCGATCGATGTCTGTTTTCGTTCGTCGTCGTCCTCATCATGGAAAAATACCTCCAGACATCGTCGTCGTCATCGTCGTCCAACGGTTAACCTCCTCTTCCTCGAATTCCTATTAATATTCCTATTCCTATTCGACGGCCTGCGTCGTCTGTGCTGCCTGCAACGACGTCGTCTACAACATCGCCTGCTCGCACGCCTGTCTGCATGGTCGGTCCTCGTGCATGCATGCAGCCGCTGCCTTCTCCTCCTCCTCCTCCTCCTCCTCCTCCTCCTCCTCCTCCTCCTCCGCCTGTGTCGCTCGACGGTGGATGATAATGTTGTGTGTGTGTGTGTGTGTGTGTGTGTGTGTGTGTGTGTGTGCGCGTGTGCGTGTGTGTGGCTGGCAGAGACTGAGTTCGATTATTTACTAGAGAATGAGGAGGAGGAGGAGGAGGAGGAGGAGGCGTTGCTATGTATCGATTCGGTGGCAGCGGGTGGCTCTGGCGGCGTTTGCTTAGCAACTACAGCCGCTTTTCCCTGCTCTCTCCTGTCTGTCTGTCTGTCTGTCTGTCTGTCTGTCTGTCTGTCTTTCGTGGTCTATCTTTCTGTCCGTGTCCCTGTGGGTACTTCAATCGTGTCCCTGTGGCCGTGGGTGGTTCAACCGTCTCCCTCCCTCCCTCCCTCCCTCTCTCTCTCTCTCTCTCTCTCTCTGTCTGTCTCTGTCTCTTCACACACACACACACACACACACACACACACACACACACACACACACGATAGGGCTGAAACTGCCTGGGTCGGTCGGTGCCTAAGGAGACGCAGTGGGCGGACCAATGCAACGACGACGACTAAACCCAGCAGCAGCAGCAGCAGCAGCAGCATCGGCATCATCGGCATCAGCAGCAGCAGCATCGGCATCATCGGCATCAGCAGCATCAGCATCATCAGCAGCAGCATCGGCATCAGCAGCATCAGCATCAGCAGCAGCAGCATCATCATCATCAGCAGCAGCAGCAGCAGCATAGGCGCTGGGCATTCGTCTTCAATCGTCTGCATTAATTAGACGATGACGTCATCGGTCGGTACAGCCACGAACATCGAACGCCACCGTCACCATGACGACGACGACGACGACAAGCTCAGCTGTGCATCGTACACGTGAGCGGTTATGGGTGGAAGTCTGTGAGGAAGTTAGAGACATGATTAGCCTTGAGAAGTAGATGTGCAACGACAGCTGCAGCTGCTACAGACTGACGGGAGGAACAGTGATAACTAACTGCAGGCCGTCTGCTTGTCTGTCTGTCTTCACATCGCATGAACGAAATGCGCCGTTAAGTCAGGACTCAGAAGTCAATGACTTTGTCTCTGTGGGTGGATCAACCGTGTCCCTGTGGGTGGCGCATGGTTCAACACCAGTGTTTTATACGCCTTAAACAATAAGCGGGGGAAAAGATGTTGAATCTTTGTGAAAGTGATTCGATTGCGTTCCACTTTCCAACAATATTAATTATTATTAGCGCAACGAACTAAACGATAATCAGCTAGACAATTTCAATTAGACAATTTCAATTTCAATTAGACAATTTGAATTTTAATTAGACAATTTGAATTTTAATTAGACAATTTGAATTTTAATTAGACAATTTGACTTTTAATTAGACAATTTGTACTTTAATTAGACAATTTGAATTTTAATTAGACAATTTGTACTTTAATTAGACAATTTGAATTTTAATTAGACAATTTGAATTTTAATTAAGACAATTTGTACTTTAATTAGACAATTTGAATTTTAATTAGACAATTTGTACTTTAATTAGACAATTTCAATTAGACAATTTCAATTTTAATTAGACAATTTGAATTTTCATTAGACAATTTAAAGCGATTGAGAAAGTGGTGGGAATTGAGTAGGCTAAAAGGAATTTCGAATGACACAATTTCGCTAATATAAATTATTCCAATATCTAATGAAAAGTTTATTACGAGACGGTAGCAAAGTCCAGCTTGCTCGAAAGTTTGGAGGGTCCCACAGATCCCAAAGGGTGGTTGCGCCTATGCCTCTACCTCTCGCAATAAATTATGACGTATATGATACCAATTTCTTGTCTACTAGTTATTCTAACTAATTACTAGTATTTAGTCATTGCTGTCGCTTGCAAAGAATGTGACATCAGTCATAATATAATCAAACCTTTAATATACTTACATTCAACGTACAAAAGGTGCAGAAAAAGTACTCACACATTTACATGTCATAACGCTAAAAAAATAGCAAAGTATTCTGGCAAAATAGTCTGGCTCTACGTATTAATCCAGCATGTGTATACACTATAATGTATGTATGTATAGTTTCAGCAACTGCCCCAGTTGCTGAAGTTATATTATATGCATTGCAGATGCATATAATATAGAAAGTGCATAAAAATGGACAATAAAAGTTAAAGGCAACAGTAGGTCAATCTTTGGGATTACCATGATTCCCTATCTTTCTAGTCAACATTGAACTTTGTCAACATTAAATTTAACATTCTACAATGTCTACGTGCACCAATCTATAAATATATGCAGGATGTCTTGCATTGACTCCTTTTCTCATCACTTACCGGAACTTTTGCTTGGTTTGGCGCCGTCTTGAGGGCGTGGTCCATCTATTTGCTGCTCCCCCTACGTGACCAGCACCGTGGCTCTCTCCACTCTTCTAAGCAGGCTGATCTCCTTGTACCCTCGTCGTGGACTTCTATTATGCAGCACCGTGCCTTTTCTGTCCTTGGCCCTGCAACCTGGAATGGGCGCCTACCTGTGGAACTTCATCTGATGCCTAGAGCCTTTTTGAGACCATAATAATAATAATAATAAGTTATTCGTTTATTCAACAATCCAGTTGACAGAACGCAACCGGTTACAGTGTACAATTATACAGTTTAAGCAATTTACAGGAACTCAGATAACAGAATACACAAATCTTAACTATACGAACAGCACAGACAGCCTGCAATAATCGGCGCTAATGGCAGCCTACAAAGCATGTCCGCCCAACAGTGGCTCGAGCTCATTACCTCTCGCACTATAGGCCAGTGTGTTATCCATTACTCTAGCGGGCCCTCCATGTTCTACTCTACTCTTAAGGCTGTCTTCTTCAGCTGGGTTGGGTCGGGAGCGCTTCTGAGCAGATGCTCTTGAAGAAGTGCTAAATAAATCTCTGAATTAAAGGAATTGATAAATTGATCTCATCAGTAATAACGAAAAACATTTGTAACTGAAACAATGGAATAAGCCTAAAGCGCAAGGAGAGAGGCAAGTCTAGACAAGTCAACAGACAAACCAAAACCAGTCTAAGCAAATGAACGCCCATGAATTGCAGGCACACACACCAAACATGGGAAAAGAGCAGCTATGATGATCAATCATTGTAACTTCATCGACAACTGCAAGCTTTCCATGTCATGCTTCCATGGAAAACAGCAGCTCAACAACTGGTGTAGAAAATACACAACGTTCCTCCTGCATATGTCGCAAAATTATTCAATTGTTTCGCTAAGCTATTTTAAGCACCTGCAAAATAACCACAACAAAGCGTTGCATCACGAGTCAATTTCTATGCACAAAAGAGTTTCACCGTTTTCCACAGCAAACAATAGCAAAAACGAAACGTGCATTATCAACAACAAGTGCTTGCATCCACTTTTTCTTCAGAAACGAGATCATTCAGATGCTGAGTTTCAGACGACAGATGATTGGAGGCAGTTTCTGTTAATGAAAGATGCAATCATTCTTAAAGACTCAATAGGTTCTGATAATGAAAGATGCAATCATTCTTACAGACTCAATAGCTTCTGATAATGAAACATGCAATCATTCTTACAGACTCAATAGGTTCTGATAATGAAAGATGCAATCATTCTTAAAGACTCAATAGGTTCTGATAATGAAAGATGCAATCATTCTTAAAGACTCAATAGGTTCTGATAATGAAAGATGCAATCATTCTTAAAGACTCAATAGCTTCTGATAATGAAACATGCAATCATTCTTACAGACTCAATAGCTTCTGATAATGAAAGATGCAATCATTCTTAAAGACTCAATAGTTTCTGTTAATGAAAGATGCAATCATTCTTAAAGACTCAATAGCTTCTGATAATGAAAGATGCAATCATTCTTAAAGACTCAATAGGTTCTGATAATGAAACATGCAATCATTCTTAAAGACTCAATAGCTTCTTATAATGAAAGATGCAATCATTCTTAAGGACTCAATAGCTTCTGATAATGAAAGATGCAATCATTCTTATAGACTCAATAGCTTCTGATAATGAAAGATGCAATCATTCTTAAAGACTCAATAGCTTCTGATAATGAAAGATGCAATCATTCTTAAAGACTCAATAGCTTCTGATAATGAAAGATGCAATCATTCTTAAAGACTCAATAGCTTCTTATAATGAAAGATGCAATCATTCTTAAAGACTCAATAGCTTCTGATAATGAAAGATGCAATCATTCTTAAAGACTCAATAGCTTCTTATAATGAAAGATGCAATCATTCTTAAAGGCTCAATAGCTTCTGATAATGAAAGATGCTATCATTCGTAAAAGACTCAATAGCTTCTTATAATGAAAGATGCAATCATTCTTAAAGACTCAATAGCTTCTGATAATGAAAGATGCAATCATTCTTAAAGACTCAATAGCTTCTGATAATGAAAGATGCTATCATTCGTAAAAGACTCAATAGCTTCTTATAATGAAAGATGCAATCATTCTTAAAGACTCAATAGCTTCTGATAATGAAAGATGCAATCATTCTTAAAGACTCAATAGCTTCTTATAATGAAAGATGCAATCATTCTTAAAGGCTCAATAGCTTCTGATAATGAAAGATGCAATCATTCTTAAGGACTCAATAGCTTCTGATAATGAAAGATGCAATCATTCTTAAAGACTCAATAGCTTCTGATAATGAAAGATGCAATCATTCTTAAAGACTCAATAGTTTCTGTTAATGAAAGATGCAATCATTCTTAAAGACTCAATAGCTTCTGATAATGAAAGATGCAATCATTCTTAAAGACTCAATAGGTTCTGATAATGAAACATGCAATCATTCTTACAGACTCAATAGGTTCTGATAATGAAAGA
Source organism: Lumbricus rubellus (assembly GCA_945859605.1). Lineage (NCBI taxonomy): Eukaryota > Metazoa > Annelida > Clitellata > Crassiclitellata > Lumbricidae > Lumbricus > Lumbricus rubellus. Next base: position 28,991,314 of record OX243828.1, on the reverse strand, counting down.
TGCAATCATTCTTAAAGACTCAATAGTTTCTGTTCATGAAAGATGCAATCATTCTTAAAGACTCAATAGCTTCTGTTAATGAAAGATGCTATCATTCGTAAAAGACTCAATAGCTTCTGATAATGAAAGATGCAATCATTCTTATAGACTCAATTGCTTCTGTTAATGAAATATGCAATCAATCTTAAAAGACTCAATAGTTTCTGTTAATGAAAGATGCAATCATTCTTAAAGACTCAATAGCTTCTGATAATGAAAGATGCAATCATTCTTAGACTCAATAGCTTCTGATAATGAAAGATGCAATCATTCTTAAGGACTCAATAGCTTCTGATAATGAAAGATGCAATCATTCTTAAAGACTCAATAGCTTCTGATAATGAAAGATGCAATCATTCTTAAAGACTCAATAGTTTCTGTTAATGAAAGATGCAATCATTCTTATAGACTCAATAGTTTCTGATAATGAAAGATGCAATCATTCTTAAAGACTCAATAGCTTCTTATAATGAAAGATGCAATCATTCTTAAAGACTCAATAGCTTCTGATAATGAAAGATGCAATCATTCTTATAGACTCAATAGTTTCTGATAATGAAAGATGCAATCATTCTTAAAGACTCAATAGTTTCTGTTAATGAAAGATGCAATCAACTGACCGGATCATAATCAAATTTGTATCATTATCCTTCATTTGACTTATGCACGGCGTTACGCACTGACAAAATATTATAAAGAAATATGAAGCCGGTACTGAGAAAACGCATTTTGAAAATGGTGAACGAACTTTCGTGTCACGCTATATTTTGAAGGACAACTAACCAATTTCTTGAGTGCTGCTGATGATGACAGCTGCATTGTTTTTCGCATTGATATGCAACGTCGGTTGAATGATGGATTCATCGAAATGCTCATCGGCTGATGTCAAAGTTGAAGTCAGAACTTCGTCGCTTTCTTCCTTCTCTGATAAAACACAAAAGAAGATTACAATATTATCTAAGATCGGCAAACGAAGATCTTAACACTAGTTGTTGGAGACTGGTAGTACTCGAGAGGCGGGGGCGCACTGGGCACAGCACCTAAACCAGACTTCATGAAAATAGACTGATGCAGAAATAGTTTGTTCTATGTTTTGAATGTATTGATATATATTATAAATCAGACTCTGAGGTGAGACAACGCACCAAACAGGCTTCAAGGAAATTCACAAAATTGTATTGTATTGTATCTGACCACTTATAAAGCGCTTCTCCCAGCAAGAGCAATTCAGAAACGCTCCCAGTACATTCAAACCTGAGAGGAAAGGCAGGTTTTGAGACGAGAGGAAGATGGCGAAAGATTACCAGAGAGGATGGCAGAGTGAACTGATGGGGGGTGAATTAATTCCATAGGGAGGGGCCAATGCAGGCAAATGGTCTGGATTGAGCCATGGCGGTCCTGACTCGCACAAATACTTCAGATCAAGACCCATTTGAAACTTTAGGACCACAATCAGGACTTTAAATTGTATACGGGCCGAGAGTGGAAGCCAGTGAAGTTGTTCAGTCATGAATGTAGAAATGTGGTAGAATCTAGAATTGTATACGGGCCGAGAGTGGAAGCCAGTGAAGTTGTTCAGCCATGAATGTAGAAATATTTGAGAATCGAGGAAGACGGGCAATGAACCTATAGCAGCAGCATTGAGCACGGACTGTAGGGAAGCTATCCGAACCATAGGGAGGCCAACAAGGACAGAATTACACTAGTCAATCCAAGAACAGACGAAGGTGTGAACAATAAAGGTAAAGGTCGAAGATGAAACAGATTTGCGAATAGCCCTGAGACGCCTTAACTGGAAGTAGGAAGAGCGAGTAAGATTGGCAATGTGCTCAGTGAAGGTAAGAGAACAATCTAGAGCGACACCTAAGTCACGAACACTGGAGGAGAAGTTGAAGTGAGAAAAAGTTTGAGAGAGCAGTGTGTAGTCGAGTTTTTGAAGCTGTTTAAGAGTGGGAAACCAAAACAACTGGATCTTTGAAGAGTTCAAAGAAAGACGATTAGACGACATCCACACATGAAGATCTTGAGACAGAGCGTCAATTCGACTTGCAAGAAGGAGTTGAGCAGAAGGGGGTCCATGCACATATATAGGCTTGGACATCATCAGCGAAAAGGTGGCCAGTAGCAGAATGGTTGGGGAAAAGAGAGGGGGTATGCCAGCCATGTAAAGGATGAATAAGAACAGGCCTAGAACACCCTACACAACAGGGATCCACTGAGTCACAATTCTGAACATGAAAACTCAACGGTCAGCACTAGAGATGAAGATCTATTGGACATGATTGATTTTCAACTTCATTGGTCATCCATACATCGTTTCATCAACGACTAAGAACTGAAGTCGTTAGAAGATGACGCGTATGATGAAATGCTGAAGATTCACGTGCAATGCATCGTGCATGAATTGACAATGTACAAAGAACGCGTTGTCATTACCTGAATGTTCATTGTCTTCACCAGACTTCACTTCGTTTTCAAGAGAAGAGTCTGCTGTCCTCTTTGCAATCAATAATTGTTCTTGAGAAGATGATGATAACGACGACGACGACGATTCCGGCCTTGGAGACATAATGGAGGCAGCGGGGGACAGAAGAATGTTGCCAAAGAATCTTTGAACATCTTGTGAGTTGAGCAGTTGCGCTGATGGTCCAACATAAGTTGTAAAGAAACTCATGACATCGATTAAACAGGACATTGGATTGTGCTACACAGATTTAATGAAATCATGAAACACAAGACTTCAGTAAATCAATCATGAAGTAAAATACACAGTTGCAACTTAGATAAAAATCAATCATCAATCGAGCAGAATCAGTTAAATACTTAAAGCCTGAAAAAAGAAATTCACATTCAAATCTTAACAAAGATCTTCTTGGCTTGTAGTTTGCAAGTGTCAATCATATATATTTTATGTTCCATTATAATTATCTGAGGTTTTTTGTATGCGTACTTGTTATAGCGCCCCTTCAAGCTCTCTACTCAGAAGCGCTCCCGATGCAGAGCGGACACTGCATCGGAGTTTCACGCCGAAGCGCTGAGCAATTGTGAGTGAAGGACTTGCCCAAGGTCCTTACGCGGAGAGGTGGATTCGAACCTCGGACCTTCCGGCTCCAAGTCAACGACTCCACCACTAGACCACCGCGCCCCACGAGGTTATTCGGAATGAACACAGAAGTTGCTTTATTTCAGTAAGTTCACACCGCCCTAACCCACGAGTCTTACGCAAAACTTGGTGATATAAATAAAATCAAGTTTTCAACAGATACGTTATATGTGGCAGATAGCTTGTGCGGATCTATTAAAAGTTGCCTTCATTGACAAAACGTACAGAACAGGTATTAAAAACTCTATTGCACCTTATCAACGCAATGCATTATAAGAACTCAATTGTACCTTATCAATGCAATGTATTAAGAATTCTAATGTACCTTATCAACACAATGTATTAAGAACTCAATTGTACCTTATCAACACAATGTATTAAGAACTCAATTATAACTTATCAACACAATGTATTAAGAACTCAATTGTACCTTATCAATGCAATGTATTAAGAACTCTATTGTACCTTATCAATGCAATGTATTAAGAACTCTATTGTACCTTATCAACACAATGTATTAAGAACTCTATTGTACCTTATCAATGCAATGTATTAAGAACTCTAATGTACCTTATCAACACAATGTATTAAGAACTCTATTGTACCTTATCAATGCAATGTATTAAGAACTCTAATGTACCTTATCAACACAATGTATTAAGAACTCTATTGTACCTTATCAATGCAATGTATTAAGAACTCTATTGTACCTTATCAACACAATGTATTAAGAACTCTATTGTACCTTATCAATGCAATGTATTAAGAACTCTAATGTACCTTATCAACACAATGTATTAAGAACTCTATTGTACCTTATCAATGCAATGTATTAAGAACTCTAATGTACCTTATCAACACAATGTATTAAGAACTCAATTGTACCTTATCAACACAATGTATTAAGAACTCTAATGTACCTTATCAACACAATGTATTAAGAACTCTAATGTACCTTATCAACAACATCCAACTTGAATCCATCAGTTGTGCGATGAACAGCGTAATGGCGCAGTTCGAGACCTCTGCAAACAGAAAGTTAAATCGCATGATCAGCAGATCAGCAGAACAATGAAGCAGCAGCAGCAGCAGCAGCAGCTAATAAAATAAATTTACTCCTCTCTGGACTAGTGAGGCACAACTGGCACCAGTTGCTAGAATCGCTGAATTGAGACTTTGTCATTTCACAGTCAAAGATTCAATCGTCAATCTCTCATCATTCCACTCATTCTCTGTTTAAACATCCGAAACCTCATCCCAATCATGTCCTCTCACGTCCTGTGGTGTTCCTCAAGGTTCCGTTCTTGGGCCCTGCTGTTCACTTTATGCACTACTCCACTCAGCTCACTCATCAAAGCATTCTCAGTTTTCCATCAACTTGACTCTGCATCCACCCACACATTTACTCCAAATTCTCCTGTCAAAAACCTTGGTGTTATTTTCGATAAAAACTTGAGCTTCTCTGATCACATCACCCATCTCTCTTGCTCTTGCTTCATGCATATATCCGCGACCTTCGCAGAATCTGCCCTATGCTTGACTTCAAAACTGCATCCACAATCGCCACATCTATAGTACATGCCAAACTTAACTACTGCAACTCTCTCTTCCTAAACATTGATATAACCCAAATTAACTACCTCCAAGCAATTCAGAATACCCTCGCCCGTTCTGTCACTAAAACTCCCAAACGCTACCACATCACTCCTATCCTGAAATCACTCCACTGGCTTAAAATACCTAAACGAATAGAATTCAAAGTCCTTTCACTCACATTTAAATACACTTCATCCTCCCAGCTATCCTATCTTCGACAGTTGTTCACCATCCAGCTACTCCATTCAACCCGCTCCTCATCCTCCATTACACTGCTTTGCCCTTCCATCATTAACATTTGATAATCGTTCTATATCCATTGCTGTCTCCTGTGGTCATGAACTCCGTCCTCGGGCTCATGACTTTTTTTCCGGAAATAGATAATTGTAACTTTATCTCTAGAGTACTATTCAAAAACATTTTTTAACGTAGCAAACCTAGATCCATTTTTAACCTAACAAACATAGATCAATTAATATTAATTCAAGCAAAATATTTATTTATGTTGCATATATAAACTGAACTTATGCATAAAACCTTTGTAAAATGAGTTATTTGTAACATGCTGCGTTCTGCCAGCCTGAAGTGTTGATTAAACGAAAATTGATTGATTGATTGTCCCGCCACTTTGGAACAAACTCCCACCACCATCATCACTACGACAATCGTCATCTGACCAATATAGGCTACGAACAGCTCACCACAACTCCACATCTTGCTATATGATCCTATGCACAGGTCTTTCACTCGAAACTCAAAACAACGCTTTTTCATCCTATCCTGATTCTTCCACCTCCCCCTACCTTACCTCTCACGCCGTATCAACTGTAAACATCGTGCACCCTATTATAGCCGTCTGTCTAACTCCATACCTGACTCTTCAGATCTTGACCTGCTGTCTATCGATTTTGTTTCGATTGAGCACCTGTGAATAAGCTGGTTCCTGCAACTTGGCTTTGATGGGTGCTGTAGAAATTTTGAGTGTTTATGATTACGAAAAATCTGATTGCATATTTCACAGCAGAAGTCAAAGATGGCCTTCATAAGCAATGTAAGAGTTTTAGTAGACTGATTATTTTTAACATCAATTTCTCATCAGGTTTTGATTCTGGTGGAACTATGATAGAAATAAACAATAAATACTGTGGACTGTACAATCTCATCTTCTGTTTGCTATCAGTTGCGAAGAAGAGATGAAGAACGGATAGAACGGAAGAACGAATAGAACGAAAGAAGAGCTGAAGAACCGATAGAACGAAAGAAGAGCTGAAGAACGGATAGAACGAAAGAAGAGCTGAAGAACGAACCCTGGGAGATCTCTTCTCATCGAAATGACGTACGTCTCAGATGGATTGACGTTGAAACTTGGACGCATAAACACGTTGCCACAACTGCGTGCGCCAGTCAGAATCATCTCCGCCGTCTCGCGATCGCAACTGATAAACCACCTGTGAATCAATCACACACACACATCAGATCACAGACTTCGCTAGGAATAATTAATGAAAGCTAGATCTACTGAAGTCAGTCATTCAAACTCACAGCTGCATCAAACAGCTTCCTCACTTGATGAGAACGAAGTCAGAAAGAATGGCGTTAAATGTGCAATGTGCTCGTTGACTGCTATTCAACATTCTTCGTAGCTGGTTCAACAACCTGGAATGGTCTCTTCTTACACTGCGCCGCTCATTGCCCAAGAGTCACTCCACTCTGTTCCTGAAGAATCTCAAACTTGTCCTATTTAGCCGTGGTTGGGCCAGTAGCGCTACTGAATAGTGAACAGCCTACTTTGAAGAGGCGCTATAAAATAAATAATTAAAATCAGAAACTTAATAAAGCTGCCATTTGTGAAGACAGTAAAACGTGAGGAGGATTATTGTAGAAGGACAAGTTGGAGCAATTCAATCAATGAACCAGACGGAAAGACTTTCTAACTGTGAAGACCAACCATTCATGCAATGAACAACAAGAATCTGAAGCAAATATTATATGCGACATAAATTGAAGTAAATCTCTGGTGCCAGGCAGGCAGTCAGCTGTGTCTGCTCTTAAAGCTCTGCACCATCGTTCAGTGCAGAAAGGGAAAGTGCTGCTGAATGGTAATGGGAAAGGGGGCTCATTGAACAATTACATTTACTTTCATATAACCTTGTAGATTGAAAAACTAGCAAACATGGTAAGAAACTTCAGTGACTTACGACGGAGTGACTTTATTTTTTTCCGGATCATCATAAAAAGGTGGAAGCTGAAAAGCAATCACACATTTAGAGCAAACAACCACGATGTACAGTCTTGCAAGTCATCAGCAGCACAATAATGCACAATAATGAAGTAATGTGTAGCTCTGAATACAACCATACATTATAAAGTGAATAAAAAAATTCAGTGAGTAACAGTAGATATTAATAGAACAGCAAAATATAATTATAATGCTGGGATTGGGATTTGTATGTGAGAGATTGAACTCAGATATATAACTGAATAAGTCAATCGTGAAGAAACTGAAGACAAACCACTGTTTGCGAGTTGTATGGCTTTAGGCACCGTAATTTTTTAATGATGACCGTTCACAAATATGAGGTCCAAAAAGCGCTAAAACATCTAAAGAATGGAAAAGCCGCGGGACAGGATGGAATTCAACCGGAAATGCTCAAATACGGTGGAAAACCAATAGTGGAACAGCTGACCAAACTGTGCAACGAAGTGTGGAAAACAGGAGAAGTGCCGAGCGAATGGAGAGATGGAATCATCATACCAATCCCTAAGAAGGGCGATCAGAGGGAGTGTTCCAACTGGAGAGGCATCACACTACTGTCAACACCTGGAAAGATCATGGCTACAATACTGCTAAACCGCATGAGAAATGCTGTGGACGAAAGATTGAGACAAGAACAGGCAGGGTTTAGGCCAGGGAGGTCATGTTGTGAACAAATCTTCACGCTCAGGCAGATCATCGAGAAGGCCTTGATGTGGCAGGTGCCTGTAGCAATCAACTTCATAGACTTTAGGAAGGCCTTCGACAGCGTCCACAGAGAGTCGTTGTGGAAAATCATGCAAAGCTATGGGATCCCGGGGAAAATCATAGGAATTGTGAAAAGTTTTTACAACAACAGCCGATGTGCGATCAGGTGCGGAGGAGAGGTGGGAGAGTGGTTTCGAATTGTTACAGGAGTGAGACAAGGATGTGTGCTGTCGCCATTGATATTTGCACTGGTGGTGGACTGGGTGATGCAAAGGGCTACAGGACAAGGACAGACCGGATTGAAGTGGATAGATGGCGACAGACTCACCGATTTGGATTTTGCGGATGACATTGCTTTGCTGGACAACACATGGGAGGGAATAAAGGAACTAACATGCAGAGTAGAGGAGGAGGCAGCAAGAGTGGGATTGGCCATAAATCCAGAGAAAACGAAGATTATGAAGGTGGGAAAGTGGAGTGAGACAGATGAGATCAGGATTGCAGATAGAAGTGTGGACATAGTGGAAGACTTCTGTTATCTGGGCAGCACGCTATCAGCCGACAGTAGATGCGATAAAGAAATAAAGATTCGTATTGGAAAGGCAAATGCGGCTTTTGGAAAACTAGAGAAGATATGGAAAAGCAATGGATGTAGCTTGAAGGTCAAGATCCGGCTATATGAAGCTATTGTGTTGAGCACACTTCTGTATGGAGCTGAGACGTGGCCAATGACGGTGGCAAGTGGAAAGCGATTGGAGGCGGCACATCATAAATGGCTGAGACGAATTCTGCACATCTCATGGAGAGACAAGATAACAAATAAAAGCATCAGAGAAAGAACTGGACAGGAAAAAATGGAGATTATCATCAGAAAGAAGCGACTAAAGTGGATGGGGCATGTAACAAGAATGGAGCAAGAGAGGAGAGCAAAACAAGCAACAATCTGGACTCCGGAGGGAAGACGTGGCAGAGGGAGGCCAAGGAAGAACTGGATGGGGACTATACGAGAGGATTTACAAGATCTTGAGATGACATGGAACGATGCTGTCAAGGAGGCGATGGACAGAGTGGAGTGGAGGAGCTGCGTTGCCCGATGTGCAGAGCTGCACGGGAAGGACTAAGGTTCTAAGGTAAGGTTCACAAATTACCAATTTGTAGATAATTATCTCAGGATAAAAACAGTTTTGAAATTGTGAAAATCGATGAATATTTGCCAGTTTTATTCACATTATAAAAAGGGGCCCTGATTTATTGGGACACAGTGAATATATTCATATATATATATATATATATATATATATATATATATATATTACATATAAGTTGATTGAAAATAATGTTTATCACTGGTAGAAAAAGCAGTTGTTGCACCAATGCCAACAAGTTTTTTTAAAAAGAAAGAAATGCATTGTTCATACTTCATGAGATTTTATCGCCCCAGTCTAGATTCTAGAAGAGTAGATGTACGCTTATGCATAACAATGCTCAGAAAATATGGTGGATCACATGAATGTTTTTAAACACGAATTACATGATAGTTGCCTGTCTGCCATTTGCTTCTAGACTGATTATTACATCTGATGAAAGTGTAACTGTTTATCTTTCTTAACATTACTTTTGTTTAAAATAATATAATTAATACAAAACTAAATGGAAATATGAGTATTTCACCTTGTAATTTTCCAATTTACGTTTTAGTTCTAATCTTTAAAAATGAAAACTCCTAATGCTCTTATAACTTGCAATCTTGTTAATTCAAAAAAATCAAGAACATGTCTAATCTAACATGTTACAATAAATTTAAAAAATTATGTATTACACACATTCTAATTCTGATATAAATTTGAAAATAAAGAAAACAAAACAATTGAACACTGAAAACAATTCAAACGTTATTGATTACAGAGCACGATGAGGATGATTAAAAATGCTGTTACAGCTGCAGTCAAAAGCAATGAGCTGAATTTCAGAACATATTACAATTCCGTTAGGTCGTGCGCCCTAAGTCAGTCGCCCATGCAGTTGATAGTGAGACGACAGAAGTGACAGAAGATCATACGCATGGGAAAGACAGCAATAAACTTTGAAGGTAAAAAATGGATATATAAGTTGCACCTCATTATTATTCGTGACAGCGAGAGGCGTTCGAAGTTTCGTTAGAGAAACTCGATGACTTGCAAGTCTAACGGACGATGAGTCTTTCTTGTTCACGACGACGACAGACGACGGCTGCTGCTGCTGCTGCTGCTGCTGCTGTCGCATCTGAACGAGGGAGCGAACTGTCATCGGGGGAATTCCCCTCTGGTGATTCTGATTGGATGATGGCATTCTCTGCATCACACACACACACGCACACACACGCACACACACACATGACAGAGTGAGCAAAGAAGTGTAATGTGAAGTTATAACATGTGATGTAAACTGGTAAACATTTCAAAACTGGTAAACATTTGTCTAGCATAATGACGCTAATGGAGTTTCGTGAAACTTCTACGTCAGGAGTGAGTAGAACAGTCAAAGTAATTGAGTTAAAAAGACTGTGAGAAAAGACACACGAGTTTAATTTGAATTTTCTCAAGTAAGAACGTCATTCTTTTAATTAGACGATCGGTTAAACGCTAAGATAATCATAGAATAAGGAAAGACGTTCATAATATTATTTTTCCACCTCCATTTCCTTTTCCAACGCTTTCATAGCCAACTCTTTACGGCGTTGCTCCAGCTGCTCAAGCACATCCGTCTCACCATCGGAGGAAAACATGATTCCGCCAACATCCGCAGAATCAAGCAACTGTCGTCGTCCAGGTTGGCTGAAAAACAATGGACAAACGGTTTTCTTTAGAAGACAGTCTATCAGTCTATCCGATAAATGAGAAGAAGAAGAAGAAGGACTAAGAGAGAGATCGTCAAAAGAGTTTATGGGACGAAGGAGAAGAGGAAGGCAAGAGCAGAAATGTCATGATCAGAGATAATGAAACTGTATGATTCTTCCACTTCCCCTCACCTCCCATGCCATTTCAACTCTAAACATCATTCACCATAGACGTCTGTCTAACTCCTCAAAGCCTGACCCTATTCCTAGCGATTTTGTTTTGATTAAGCACATGTTAATAAGCTGGTTCCCACAACTTGGCTTTTGTGGGTGTAGCAGAAATTTTTAGTTTACAATTACCTTAGAAAGATGAGTGCCATGATTTTGTGAACATAAGGTCATGTAGAGCTATGGTGTTTGCTACTTTCATGTAAATTCATTTAGTAACAAAGCTACCCAATAAATTACAACTGAACTTCATACGCAAAAACATGTGCGCTTTGAACTGGGATATTTCTGTTTTCTGCTGCATTCAGTTTTGTTAAAGTAATGTTGATAACGCTCGCTCCAAAAATAATAAATTTGAGACCTTGCTGTCGAGATCTCAGAGTACGGAGAGATGACAGAGCTCGGTGAATTCCAAGATGATAGACCATCATTGTTCTCTGTAGATGATGAGGATGAGAAGATGACGTTCTGAGTGGTGGGTCGGTGCTGCTGCTGCTGCTGCTGCATCATCATCGGTGGCAAGACATTCTGAAGCAAAGGTCGTTTATGATGTGGAGAAGGAAGAGGAGGAGGAGCGAGACCATTGTCCATTATCGCCTCATGAACATCCTTCAACTGACCAGGAAGTAAGTTCAGGTTTTCTGGAACAACTCCCTGCATTTATTATTATATTATTATTTGAACATGAAACAAATGATGATCAGAGACTACAAGAATAGCAAGAAATATTTACAAACGCTTTGTCATGTATCATCATCATCAAAATCATTGGGCTCAATGCCCGTAAGAGTCCGATGCCACTCTCTGTCTGAGTCTGTCTCGTGTCATGCTGCCCAGCCTCAACCGGTCCGGTCAGCAGGTCTGCTCCATACCATTAACATCTTGGAGCAGCTAGACCACCTTGTCTGATTGAAGAGAATCGTGGGAAAGAGGCATGAAGGACAACCTGGGTCAATGACCGTATGTGTCCCTTGCTCTCCCCTCCTCCCCCGACTCTCTCCACCAGTCTGTCCTGACCGGCCTGTGCATGTCTGCTCCACATCATGACACATTGAAGTATCTTGTGTCGTGGTTTTTGCGGATTTCAATCGTCTTGGTCTTTTCCTGCCAGTGCATCGCCACCCATCTGGCAAACCTTCCTCTTTTGTCCGGGCTTAGGACCGGCACAGGGACGTTGTTGATTCCCTGTGGCGGAGGATGGATGCAGTTTAACGTCATGCTCAGGACTTTTGTCATGTATGCCAACATATAATGAAGATAATTACGTCTAAATTTTCATACATCAATAGCTGCCATCCTTGTTGTTACAGTCATCTTTAAACATAATGAATATTCAAAACTCACGATCTGTCACATCTGATTGGTCGACATTATTGCATCAACCTACATAACCATCTCGGTGTGACCTTGTGCGCGTTACAAGCTGATTTAATAATAATAATAATAATAGTAACCACCAATGGGGCAATCATTGATACCAAGTAACCTGATCTTAGATGTGGAATCACTACTTTATTTTTCTGACCTTAAAATGCAGTATGGTACGTTATAACATTCACAGAACCCATTCTTAATACCCACCCATGATATGATGATGCTAAAGACTCTAATGAACACTGAAAAAGATTAAATGGAAGTCGAAATGTTGGGAACAATGTTGATCATAGCAAACACTGATTTTAACACATCTACTATGATGTGTAACAATTTCTTGCCAATATTTCTGAAACGTGGATTTGCCTGAGATGGTATTTTTCCCAATCCGTGCAAATCAATCCACAGAACAAGACTGGAGCTCAGCAGTTATTGGACATTTCAATCTGCACAGAATAGGAATAGGAAGAAGACCAATAATAATTATTGTAGGAAAAAGAGCAGATGCAAGAAAAGAAATTGATATTCTACTCACATAAGAGAATCCCAGGATATAAGCCTTCCAAAGATCACATTCATTAGGTGTTGAAAACTGAAAATGCAAAGATAAACAGATTTCATTATCAATCAGTCATGAATTCAATTCATCTCATTGTACTTTGAAAGAAAAGTAGTAGGCACATAATTTTTATGCTGCGCCAGATGAACTCTTAACAAAATATCCAAATATTCCATATTATTAACGCTCTGCATACGAACTGTTGAGAACAGTTGAGACCATGGGTCATCCAGTGGATTAGTGACCTGTAAGGATTCTTCAATGATAGAAGCAGCATGTAGTTCACAGATGCTGCAGAAAAAATCCGTCAGCCAGTGATGATGAATAGCAGAGCGAGAGAAGGAAAGGGAGGAGGAGGAGGAGGAGGAGGAGGAGGAGAAGGAAGAGGAGGAGAAGGAGGAGGAGAAGGAGGGGAGGAGAAGGAGGAGGATGAGAAGAAAGAGGAGCAGGAGCAGGAGGAGGAAAAATAGAAAAAGGAGAATGAGGAAGAGGAGAAGAAGAAGGAGGAAGAAGAGGATGAGGAGGAGAAGGAGTAGGGTACTAAGAAGGAGGAGGAGAAGGAGGTGGATGAGAAGAAGGAGGAGGAGGAGAAGAAGGAGGAGGAGGAGAAGAAGGAGCAGGAGCAGGAGGAGGAAAAATAGGAAAAAGAGAATGAGGAAGAGGAGAAGAAGAAGAAGGAGGAAGAGGAGGATGAGGAGGATGAGAAGGAGGAGAAGGAGTAGGGTACTAAGAAGGAGGGGGAGAAGGAGGGAGATGAGAAGAAGGAGGAGGAGAAGGAGGAGAAGAAGGAGGAGTAGGAGGAGGAGGAAAAATAGGAAAAGGAGAATGAGGAAGAGGAGAAGGAGGAGAAGAAGGAGAAGAAGGAGGAAGAGGAGGATGAGAAGGAGGATGAGAAGGAGGATGAGAAGGAGAATAAGAAGGAGAAGGAGTAGGGTACTAAGGAGGAGGAGGAGAAGGAGGAGGAGAAGGAGAAGAAGGAGGAGAAGAAGGAGGAGAAGAAGGAGAAGAAGGAGGAAGAGGAGGATGAGAAGGAGGATGAGAAGGAGAATAAGAAGGAGAAGGAGTAGGGTACTAAGGAGGAGGAGGAGAAGGAGGAGGAGAAGGAGAAGAAGGAGGAGAAGAAGGAGGGGAGGAGAAGGAGAAGCAGGAGAAGAAGTAGGAGAAGGAGGAGGAGGAAGAGAAGAAGGAAGAGGAGGAGGAGGAGTAGGAGAAATAATAATGTACAGTCTGCTCATCATACAATCTGCACATCATACAATCTGCACATCATACAATCTGCACATCATACAATCTGCACATCATACAATCTGCACATCATACAATCTGCACATCATACAATCTGCACATCATACAATCTGCACATCATACAATCTGAACATCATACAATCTGCACATCATACAATCTGAACATCATACAATCTGCACATCATACAATCTGAACATCATACAATCAGCACATCATACAATCTGCACATCATACAATCTGCACATCATACAATCTGCACATCATACAATCTGCACATCATACAATCTGAACATCATACAATCTGAACATCATACAATCAGCACATCATACAATCTGCACATCATACAATCTGCACATCATACAATCTGAACATCATACAATCTGCACATCATACAATCTGCACATCATACAATCTGCACATCATACAATCTGAACATCATACAATCAGCACATCATACAATCTGCACATCATACAATCTGCACATCATACAATCTGCACATCATACAATCTGCACATCATACAATCTGAACATCATACAATCTGCACATCATACAATCTGCACATCATACAATCTGAACATCATACAATCTGCACATCATACAATCTGCACATCATACAATCTGCACATCATACAATCTGCACATCATACAATCTGCACATCATACAATCTGAACATCACGATCTCATCCGTAATCTAATTAGGAGATCATGCCACATAAAAAGAAATACAGCTTGCATATAACATATTTAAGTATATTTTAGTATATTATACAAATTTCACTAGCATCAAAGATTGGGATAAACAAAAATAGCTTCAATCAAAATTGATGATTGTCAATGATTTCAAAATAATATTTATTCGCCTGCAATAGACTAACACATTCAGTAGGACTAATTATTCTAGAAAAAGGTGAATTGTGTTAAAGATGCATTTAAAATCACATTGTAATAATAATCGACATGCTGCTCACTCCAAAAAAGTCCGTTCTGCTTTCTGTTAATCCTTTCATTGTTGTCAGCTCAATGTCAAGGCCATAGACATTCGGCTGCAAAGCAATGTCCTTCACCTTCGTTCCCTGGCCAAGATTCAACGACACCACAACCTAACACAACAACAACAGCAACACTAACAATAACAACAATAACAACAACAATAACAACAATAACAACAATAACAACAACAATAACAACAACAAATCAGCTGAAGACTCAATCTGAAACATATCTCAATTCTTAGAACATAGCGTCCATCATCATTCTAACCATAATTATAATATATATATATATATATATATATATATATATATATATATAATATATATATATATATGTATATATCTATATAAATAAAAATGTAACTGCGTTTATGTCGTCCGGAAGGATCTCGGAGAGTCGTGGAAGGGGAGGGGAGGAGAGGGAAGGGGAGGGGGGAGCAGAGAGGAGGGGAATGCTCTTTTCAGCCACAGCAACGCGTGGCCGGGTACGCTAGTATATATATATATATATATCATTTTCTCAATCAATAAGTAAGTAAGTAAGTAACAATAGACCACCAGCAAACACACAGTAGTTTACAGAGGAAATAAATAACAGAAAACATTTAAACAAAGTTATACAACATTCGCATAATAAAACTTCATTTGGCAAAAGAATCAACTCTTCTTAGAAGGGTCAGATTATGTGGCCAACGTCGAGTATTGCATGGACTGACCTTATCGGGAGGGAGGAGATCGTGAAGAATGTGACAAGAATTTAAGAAATTAAGGTTTGTGAACAAACGGATTTGTCAAATAAGACAAAAGTCCGACTCACACCTCGTCGCGGTGGGGGGGGGGCGTAACAGCCGAGTATGGGATTGCCTGAAGGTCTCCGAAGTACCACCTAGGGCGCTACGCGAGGTGGAAAGGCTCAGCAGGAACCCTGAAACAGCTGGCTAACGTGAGCGGCGTAGAAGGTCACTACTCAAACTGTGAGGAAGGCAACGGGAAACAACCTCGGCTACTTCCCAAGACATGATATGGACATTGGACAAATCAACCCTAACTGACGTTAACAGATCCATCGGCGATAGGCTGCATAGGCAGATGGAGCCGTGAACACAGTGAGGCAGCCCAGATCGTCCTCACAGTTAAGGAAAGCAACGTGTTAAGAGTAGCAACTTGGAATGCGAGAACACTGAGAAGAGCGGGCAAGTTGGAGAACGTTAAAGCAGAGATAAAATGCCTAAAGATGCAGAGAGAACTACTACAATTAATAAGCAGGAGAAAGCATCCGTGGCTGGGCCACATACTTAGAGGAGACTCAGGAGAGGGTTTGTTGGTGACGTTGCTGGAGGGACGTATGGAGGGGAAGGCAACGAGAGGCAGAAGAAGATTAAATATGCTAATAATGGAGTTGTATATGGTATCACCAAGAGGAAGGCGCAGGACAGAGCGGGATGGCGGAGGTCGGAGGGGATCACGAGGTCGTTCATGTCAGAAACCTGCTCAAGAGCAGAAAACTGAAGAGAGAACAAACAAATTTATCAAATAAGTAGCAGTCACAGAAGTAGTTGTCACAGAAGATAATGTCGCAATGAGTAATTGGGAGCAACAGACCTACCAAAGGGACAAAGTCCCGCTAAAAGGGGGGGGCTATTTATCTTTGGAGAAAAATAATTGAACATGACAGAAGCTTTAAGTGAGCAAGGGAACAGAATGACTCGTCATCTGCAATCTGCCGAGATTCAGAATAATTCTGTCCTGCTTCAGTCTGTCCTGCTCAACTCTCCAACACAATTTAGACAGCTTAATGAATTCTATGAATTCTATTCTTACGAATTTAGACAGTTTAATGAATTCTACGAATTCTATTGAAATTTATTTTCATGCATTGACATTGACTTCCTTCTTGGTTTTATTACTTCATTCGTATTAAGAATGAAGTCACATGATGCTTCATATCATGTGACCTGATCATAAAACCTTCCTCATCAATGGCTCAAAATAATGATGATAGCCTACTCATCAACGAATACAATAAGAACACTAAACCAATCAAAGCAGACGACGACGACGACGACGACGATGATTATATCACTTACGTTGGCTTGTGAGGAGCAATTGTTTCTGTCCGATGCAAAGACGACCAACCGACTTCCATCGACAACCAACCAACGTCGAATCCATTTCTAACGAAATCCACCAAAAAAATTTTATCGCACACCTTTAAATAATCAGCCGACATTTTGTCGCTAGTAAATGAAGAAGAAGAAGAGGAAGAAGAAGAGGAAGAAGAAGAGGAAGAAGAAGAAGAAGAAGAGGAAGAAGAAGAGGAAGAAGAGGAAGAAGAAGACTAGGAGGAGGAGGAGGAGGATAAGGAGGAGGAGGAGAAGGAGGAGTAGGAGTAGGAGGAGGAAAGCATTTAGTTGGCAAGAGGGGATTGTACAAGTGTTTGTTGGCAACTTCATTTGCTTAGCCTCAGCACAATGATGGCGATGGATGACCTCGTTACTTGACAACATATCCACACTTAGCTTCCAGGTCTATGGTCCCTCCAATAACAACAGTTGTTTAACCAGTGGCCATGTAACCATGTAACAATGCCGAGGGGCAACATTTAATGACTGCCCTTTTCAATCTTCTTATTTGCATTTCAATATCTTCTTGCTTTTTATTCGTCCATATCATAACAGCGAGCATTCAATAAAATTATAAATATAAATATAATATGTTTAATTCAGATCATGTTTAATAATCATAGTACTGTGTAACAACGAGTATTCAATAAAATTATAAATATAATAATTATGTTTAATTCATCTTTAATGCATCTCTGTAATAAGTACTAATACATAATGTGATTTTAATTTCATATTTTATTATATGAAGAAAGTTAAGGAGCAAAATGGTCAGCAGTGAAAAGTAGATTTAGCCTAACTGGTTTCAAAAACTGCTAAATATTGTAACACATTAACAGTAAAATATTGTCATAATTTTCTGCTAAGAGGGACAAGAAACTTTATTGGCTTAAGGCTCCTCGAAAGAATTCAGTTCAAACTCAGCTCAGTAACCATACAAGTAATTTATTGATTAAATGCGCTATATAAATATCTTCCTTCCTTTCCTGATTAAATGCACCAATTGTCAGATTCTGTGCATTCACTATTCCTGTGAGATTTTAAGTTCTGAAAGCCAAGTTTTACTTATTTGCAAATTTTAAAATGCTCAATTATTGAATTTGATAATCAAATTTCTGTTGCTAGCGACTTAATTTGCTTATCCTCAGCATGCGATGACGAATGGCCAGCCTCACGATCATTGCTTGACAATTTATTAATTCAATTATTAATTCATTTCTTAATTCAATTACTAAGAGCTAATTTTCCATCGTCTTGCGCTGCGCGTCAGAGGCGACATCTTCCTCTTTCTATCCCCTCTCTCCCTATTAGTCTAGGCTTGGAATTTCAAAAGGGCTCTAGAAATCACTGTTAGAAGCAAATCATGTAACAATTTGCTAACCGGTGTTTTTAGACTAATTTGACCCTCCTGAAAACGAAAATCACGGTTAGCAAGCTGGATTTTTAGCGGTTCCATGGGAAAACAAGATGGCGGACAAAATGGCTGTCAATTGCTTCAAATGACTAAAAGTAAAGTATTGTATGTCACAGGAACACGGTTTTAGGCTCTAAATTAAGACTGTAGGGTCCAAAGAATGCAATGGAATCAAAGAAATATATGTAGTACTGCACGAAAACCAAAATGGCGGACAAAATGGCGGCCAAAATCTTAAATGGTCACAAATCGAGTTATATATGCAGTACAAATGTGATTTCAGAGTCTAAATCAACATTTTCGAGGTCAAGGAATGCAATGGAAGCAAGGTCACATATGTAACACTGAAGTAAGAACCAAAATGGCGGACAAAATGGCGGCCAGAATCTTAAAATGGATATAGGTGAAGTCATGTATGCAATGGAATCATGATTTCAGGGTCTAAGTCAACATTTTCGAGGTCAAAGAATACGATGGAACCAAGGTCACAAATGTAGCACTGCACAAAAACCAAAATGGCGGACAAAATGGCGGCCAGAATCTTAAATGGCCATAAATGGATTTATGTAACCTATGCAGTAGAAATAGGATTTCAGAGTCTAAATCAACATTTTCGAGGTCAAGGAATGTGATGGAAGCATGGTCACATATCTGGCACTGCACTAAAAACATAAATGGCGGACAAAATGGCCGGCCAGAATCTTACAATGGCTATGGGTGAAGCCATGTATGCAATGGAATCATGATTTTAGGGTCTAAGTCAACATTTTCGAGGTCAAGGAATGCGATGGAATTATTGGCACATATGTAGCACTGCAAGGAAACCAAAGTGGTGGACAAAATGGCGGCCAGGTCCTTGAATTGGAAATAAGTAAAGTTATGTATATCTAATGGAAATATGAATCCAAAATGTAAATGAAAATTTTACGAAACAAGGAATGTGATTTAATTAAAGGCACATACTATACTGTGTGACACTGCCACAACAGCAATTTAAACCAAAATGGTGGATAGAAGCTTTAACTGGCTATAAATAGTGTATTGAATGTAGGCCTATGTGCTAGAGACATGATTTCAGATTGGATTGGTGTTTTTGATCGAAAAATCCCAAGAATGTCACATTCTCTCTTCTATATACATACCATTGGGCTTAATGCAGTGAAATTGTCTAGTGGAAATAATTTTAGTAGCTTATGATTGCACTGCAGCTTAGCTATTGCTGGCACAATATTCATGCTTCAATTTTCATTACTTTTTTTAAATTGTTGCAATGTTTCATGACTTGACTTCTATACATGTAGAGTTAATTCAGGCATTGTTGCTGTTCATGCAATTGTACGTAAGTGTACATGACAAGATCACACTTTGATAGCAACAGGGCTCGATGCTACGCTTGTAAACTTCGCATGATTTGCAGTTGACAAGCTCTATAATTTTACGACTGTGACGCAGCAAGACCAATGCCAGGCCACACTGGTAAAGATTACTTTCTTCCACCGCACTCCGTCTTGATGAGGATGGTGTCTGAGCATCAATATATGGAAGATGGGCCTTTCCCAACTTACAGTTTTGTAATGAGCTTAGGGCCTATATTAGGCTATATAAGAGAATGTTCCCAATGTAAAAGGCAATTGCAATTAAGTGAGAAGTTTCCAAGTAGGTTATTCGTGCATTCTTTCAGTTGATTCCTGCTAAATATGTCACATCACATCCAGTTATGGCATGAAAAGCCAATATATTTCTTCATAGTTGCGTGAATTGGATGAACTTCCGCTTTGCCGATATTCCCGCCACCACCCAAACATCGCTAAAATGTCTTGATTGACTCCGTTTCCCACAGCGTCTAGCCCCACTACTGATAGCAGAATATAATTTCCAGCAAACCAATCAAACAAACAAAATGTCTAACAACATGGCGAGAGGCACGCTCAACAGAGTAGTCACGTGACCAACATAGAGGGATCGTCTGATAACTAATGGCCTACTGTCGTTTTTCTAACACCCCCACTCGACAGTACCCCCATCTAACATTAGTTTCTAGTTATCAAGGCACAAGCTAATCTTATCTCTTAAGTTACACAGCTTGTCCCTTGTTAGAGGCTTGGTCATAATGTCTGCTAGCATTAGGTCACTAGGACAGTACTCCAAGTTAATTATCCCACGAAACTGTAAGTCTCGAAGATGATGATGTCTAACATCTATGTGCTTGGTTCTTGCATTGATTTTCTCGTTGCTTGCAATCTTGATGCATCCTTGGTTGTCCTCATACAGCGTCGTTGATTCAATGCACGGTAAATGTAGATCAGATAACAACTGTCTCAACCAAACCAACTCTTGACTTGCCAAAGAAGCAGCAATATATTCAGCTTCTGTAGATGACAGAGCTACGGATATTTGCTTCTTCGATATCCATGAAATTACTCCTTCTCCGAGCTTAAACAGGTATCCACTGGTTGACTTGCGATCCGATCTGTCGCCTGCCCAATCTGCATCAACATACCCAATCAGTTTCAGATCTCCAAAAGCTTCAAGCTTTAACTTCCAGTTAATTGTTTCCTTGAGATATCTGATAACTCTTTTTACTGCAGTCCAGTCACACTGACGTGGTGAATTGACTTTCCGACATAAAATAGAAACTGCGGCTGCAATATCTGGTCTTGTTGTAGTAGCTATGTACAACAATGCCCCCACTGCTTGTCGATATTGTTCATTTGAGCTGAGCAAATTTTCTTCTCCTGTTATATTTAAATAGTCCACTTGCATTGGTGTTGCACATCCATTTGCATTCGTTAAACCAAACTCAGAAATAATTTCCTGAATTTTATTGATTTCAGAAATCAAGTAATTGCCTTGTTTGTCCTTTTCAATTTGAATTCCCAGGTATAAACTGACTTCACCTAAATCCTTGATTTCAAATTGCTGACTTAACATGTTTGCTGTTTTCTTGATCATCTCTGCATTTCCACAGATCAGCAGATCATCAACATATAACAATATGTAAACAATCACGTTGTTGCACTTCTTTGTATACAGACACAGATCAGCTTCACTTTGTTGAAAACCATCTGATTTCAGAATAGAGTCTATTTTCTGATTCCAACTTCTGGCTGATTGCTTAAGTCCATAAATGGCTTTCTTTATTTTGCAAACCTTTTGCTCTTGACCAATTTCTGTAAAACCTTCTGGTTGATTCATGTAGAGTTCTTCTTTGATTTCTCCATTCAGAAAAGCTGTCTTAACATCAAAATGATTCACTTTCAAATTCTTTGATGCAGCAACTGTCAACAATGTTCTTAAAGTTGTATGTCTGGCTACTGGTGCGAACGTATCTTCATAGTCCTCACCAAATTTCTGAGAGAAACCTTTAGCTACAAGACGTGCTTTATGTCTTACATTTCCTTCGGCATCGTGTTTCAACTTAAACACCCATTTGCAGTCTATTGCCTTCTTTTCTGCTGGTAGATCACACAATACCCAAGTTTCATTCTCCTTGTGTGAATTCATCTCTTCTTCTGCTGCTCTCATCCAGTTTTTCTGTTCATTTTCTGTTAACATTTTCATTTTATTCCATGATGAAGGTTCCTTTCTAATTTCATTTTGAACCATTAATGATAGTCTTTCTGCTGGTATGCCTTTGTTACTTCTGGTAGATCTTCTGGGTTGAACAACATTTTCATCTGTTATTTCAGCGTCAACTGTTTCATTTTTGTCATCTTCATTGACTTGATTAGGCATCTGAGTTTTGACTTCATTTTCATTTTTAACAAGCTCTGATTTTAATTCTGTGTTCTCTGGATTTATCATTACTTCTGTAATTGTCATTCCATCTGATTCATGTTCATCAAATGTTACACTGCGACTGATTATGATTCTGTTTGAATCTTTCAACAGCAACCTGTATCCTTTTGATTGTTCACTGTATCCTACTAGGATTGCTTCGATTGCTCGATCATCGAATTTAGTTCTTTTCTCTTTTGGAATGTATGCAAATGCCTTGCATCCAAATATTCTGATATGTGAAAGATCTGGCTTTTCTCCATTCCACAATTCAAAAGGTGTTTTATCTGTTGCCTTTGTTGGCAGTCTGTTTTGCAAGTACACTGCTGTCACAACTGCTTCTCCCCAGTACTTCAGCGGTAGTGCTGCATCGAGTAGCATACATTTTGCCATTTCGATTATTGATCGATTCTTTCTTTCAGCTACTCCGTTTTGAGATGGTGAGTATGGTACACTTGTCTGAAGTTGAATTCCTTCCTGCTTCAGATAGTTTCTCAGCTTATTTCCAGTGTATTCACCACCATTGTCTGACCTTAGAATTTTCGGTTTTCTTTGAAACTTATTACTGACTTCTGCAATGAATTCTTGAAATTTCCCGAATACTTCATCCTTCCTTTGAATAAGATAACATTTTGTATATCGTGAAAAATCATCGATAAATGTCACAAGATATTTGCTTCCTCCTGATGACATTGTTTTCATTGGACCACAAACATCACTGTGGATCAAGTCCAACGGATGTTTTGTGCGATGTGTACTGGCTTCAGGATATGGTTTCTGTGTGGCTTTTCCTTTAATGCAATGTTCACATTTCATCTTTACATTACATTCTTTGATTTGAATTCCTGTGGCAATTCCTTGCTTGTTAATATCTTTAACAACGTTTGGATCTCCATGCCCTAAACGTCTGTGCCACACATGAATACAATTTTCATGTTTAGTTTCAAACTTGGCCATGTTTGCAACTTCAGGAATATTCTTACATGACAACTTGTATAAATTGTTTTCAGATTTCCCGACAGCCAACAACTTTCCATTGTATTTTATCGAACACTGGTTACCTGAAAATTCAATTTCCTTTCCTTTGCTTGCCAGTTGCTTTACAGATAACAAACTTCCTGTTAATCCTTGTGAATATAAAACATTTGTTACTTTAATTCTATTCACTGTACCATTGTCTAAAATGCATTCCAGAAAACCATTTCCAATTCCATCTGCAATTAGACATGTTCCATTAGCAATGTAAATTTTGTCAGACTTTGTTTGGTCCAGTTCTGTAAAGAAATTCAGATTGTTTGTCATATGGGTTGTGGCTCCGGAGTCTATAAACCAGTCACTTGTTCTCTGACCAATGCCAATTGTAAAACTGCTGTGATTAGTGTCATCGTTGCCTAGATCGCTCAATCTTTCTGTTGCGACATTTTTCGCTTTGTGTTTTAATTTTTGGCTGTTTATTTTCTTGCTCCATTCTTGCCTTCCATACTCTACAATCCACCTTTAAATGACCTTGCTTTTTGCACACAAAACAACTTCTTGTTTCTCTGTCTTTATGCTGATTACCATGACGATAGTTAGTGCGATTGCTGGGTCTCGTATTGCTTGAGTACATTGCTGATTCATCTTTTGCTTCTGTTGAATCATTTTCTGAATCTTTCTTGCGCTTGTATGCATCAACAAGCTTGTTTTTAACATATTCTAGAGTAAGTTCATCTTCCTCTCTGGCTTCTAAAGCTGTTATCAATGTTTCGTACTCATCTGGTAAACCACAGAGCAATAGAGTCGCCACCTGTTGATCAGTAACTTCTTCACCAACACCACGCAATTGCTCAACGAGTTGCAAGGCTGCACTTATGTATTCTTGCATGTTCTGATTAATCTGTAGCTTTATCTTGTATAGCTTTTTGCGCAGATACATCTTACTGCTCAGATTAGATCTTTCATGCACCTTTTGTAACTCCCGCCACATTTCCTTTGCATTGTTACAATTGCAAATGTGTATTAACTGGTTATCTTCAACTGATAATGATATTGTGCATTGCGCCTTCTCGTTCTTTCTTTGCCAACCGTCTGGAACTGGGTCAGGTGTGTCGTCATTCACAACTGTCCATAAATCGTCTTTAATTAATAACATTTTTACCTTGAATTTCCAGACTTGATAATTGCTGTTGTTCAATTTTGTTATCGTAAACTTTGTTTCGTTTGATTCCGCCATTTTGTGCTTTTTCTTGACAAGCTGACTCACGCGACTTGTTAGCGATTTTTACCAACGCTCGAACATAGGTTTACTATCGAAAAGTTCCGATTACTTTTAAAAACCTACAAAGTCGCTGTTCCGAGTCACTGTCTTATTTATAAACTTTTAAGCATTACTTGGTAACTGGCCGGTAGCTGGGCCCATAACCTGATAGCAGAATATAATTTCCAGCAAACCAATCAAACAAACAAAATGTCTAACAACATGGCGAGAGGCACGCTCAACAGAGTAGTCACGTGACCAACATAGAGGGATCGTCTGATAACTAATGGCCTACTGTCGTTTTTCTAACAGTTTCAACATGTATTCTTGCATGTTCTGATTAATCTGTAGCTTTATCTTGTATAGCTTTTTGCGCAGATACATCTTACTGCTCAGATTAGATCTTTCATGCACCTTTTGTAACTCCCGCCACATTTCCTTTGCATTGTTACAATTGCAAATGTGTATTAACTGGTTATCTTCAACTGATAATGATATTGTGCATTGCGCCTTCTCGTTCTTTCTTTGTTTCCCACAGCGTCTAGCCCCACTACATGTATATCTGTGTGTTTTGTAGTCGGTGCTTTGATGGACTAGCCCCACTACATGTATATCTGCAAAAACTCTATTTTCCAACACGGGTTTTCAGCGTCGATCCACTCTTCGGCTGGAGGACCATGCTGAACTTCTGCTATTCGACAGCAGTGTTCATTCTCTGTGGCTGGTTCCACATTCCGCAACCTGAAATGTCCACCTTTTTCACAGCGCTTATTGTCCGAGGATCACTCCATTCCGTTCCTTGATAATCTAAAAACTGTCATAATTAGTCATCGAGGTCGGATGTGATACCGGCCATTTTGTTCGCCATTTTTGTTTTAGTGCAGTGCCAGATATGTGACCTTGGTTCCATCACATTCCTTGACCTCGAAAATGTTGATTTAGACTCTGAAATCATATTTCTACTGCATAGGTTACATAACTCCATTTGTGGCCATTTTAGATTCTGGCCGCCATTTTGTCAGCCATTTTGGTTTTCGTGCAGTGCTACATTTGTAACCTTGGTTCCATCGTATTCCTTGACCTCGAAAATGTTGACTTAGACCCTGAAATCATGATTCCATTGCATACATGACTTCACCTATATCCATTTTAAGATTCTGGCCGCCATTTTGTCCGCCATTTTGGTTCTTACTTCAGTGTTACATATGTGACCTTGCTTCCATTGCATTCCTTGACCTCGAAAATATTGATTTAGACTCTGTAATCACATTTGTACTGCATATATAACTCGATTTGTGACCATTTGAGATTTTGGCCGCCATTTTGTCCGCCATTTTGGTTTTCGTGCAGTACTACATAAATGTCTTTGATTCCATTGCATTCTTTGGACCCTACAGTTTTAATTCAGAGCCTAAAACCGTGTTCCTGTGACATACAATACTTTACTTTTAGTCATTTGAAGCAATTGGCAACCATTTTGTCCGCCATCTTGTTTTCCCATGGAACCGCTATAAATCCAGCTTGCTAACCGCGATTTTCGTTTTCAGGAGGGTCAAATTAGTCTAAAAACACCGGTTAGCAAATTGTTACATGATTTGCTTCTAACAGTGTAATTTTCAGATCCCAAGCCTAGACTATATTCGCCACATCCTTTGTTACAAAACGACCATCCTTAATGGATGACCGCTGGACCAACAAAGTTCGAAATCATTCTTCGATTCAATAAAAGCAAGGCTGAGAGAGGCTGCATCTCTTCTGCATTGGCAACAGTCGCCAATGACAGACGACCGCAGGAACAATAATTTCAGGACAAAGATTTATATTTATAGCAGAGCTCTGCTAGTGAGTGACAGAGACACTCATAAGAGACGCTTGCGATGGACAACTGCGCCACTTGCCTACAAAAAAGTGAGAACATTTCTAGATATTTATGGCAACTGCGAGAAGGGTCAATCTGTTATGGCTGCACTTTTGAAAGTTCTGGCTGAGGAATGGACCAAGTCACAAAGTGCTATTTAAAGAGAAGAAATCTTCTATGGCCTGAAATGGAAAAGGAGACTGAAACACATAATTCACTGACATTTCATGACTCTGTCTATATCGACAATGAGTGGAATTCCCCAGTTTTCATAGGTTTCGCCAGTGCGCAAACCTAAGGCTGGACTTAAACATCTGCTGGACTTAAACATCTGCTGGACTTAAACATCTGCTGGACTTAAACATCTGCTGGACTTAAACATCTGCTGGACTTAAACATCTGCTGGACTTAAACATCTGCTGGACTTAAACATCTGCTGGACTTAAACATCTGCTGGACTTAAACATCTGCTGGACTTAAACATCTGCTGGACTTAAACATCTGCTGGACTTAAACATAAGGCTGGACTTAAACATCAGCTGGACTTAAACATAAGGCTGGACTTAAACATCTGCTGGACTTAAACATCAGCTGGACTTAAACATCAGCTGGACTTAAAAATCTGCTGGACTTAAACATCAGCTGGACTTAAACATCAGCTGGACTTAAACATAAGGCTGGACTTAAACATCAGCTGGACTTAAACATCTGCTGGACTTAAACATCTGCTGGACTTAAACATCTGCTGGACTTAAACATCTGCTGGACTTAAACATCTGCTGGACTTAAACATCTGCTGGACTTAAACATCTGCTGGACTTAAACATCTGCTGGACTTAAACATCTGCTGGACTTAAACATCTGCTGGACTTAAACATCTGCTGGACTTAAACATCTGCTGGACTTAAACATCTGCTGGACTTAAACATAAGGCTGGACTTAAACATCAGCTGGACTTAAACATAAGGCTGGACTTAAACATCTGCTGGACTTAAACATCAGCTGGACTTAAACATCAGCTGGACTTAAAAATCTGCTGGACTTAAACATCAGCTGGACTTAAACATCAGCTGGACTTAAACATAAGGCTGGACTTAAACATCAGCTGGACTTAAACATCTGCTGGACTTAAACATCTGCTGGACTTAAACATCTGCTGGACTTAAACATCTGCTGGACTTAAACATCTGCTGGACTTAAACATCTGCTGGACTTAAACATCTGCTGGACTTAAACATCTGCTGGACTTAAACATCTGCTGGACTTAAACATCTGCTGGACTTAAACATCTGCTGGACTTAAACATCTGCTGGACTTAAACATCTGCTGGACTTAAACATAAGGCTGGACTTAAACATCAGCTGGACTTAAACATAAGGCTGGACTTAAACATCTGCTGGACTTAAACATCAGCTGGACTTAAACATCAGCTGGACTTAAAAATCTGCTGGACTTAAACATCAACTGGACTTAAACATCAGCTGGACTTAAACATAAGGCTGGACTTAAACATCAGCTGGACTTAAACATCTGCTGGACTTAAACATCTGCTGGACTTAAACTCTGCTGGACTTAAACATCTGCTGGACTTAAACATCTGCTGTACTTAAACACCTGCTGGACTTAAACATCTGCTGGACTTAAACATCTGCTGGACTTAAACATCTGCTGGACTTAAACTCTGCTGGACTTAAACATCTGCTGGACTTAAACATCTGCTGGACTTAAAAATCTGCTGGACTTAAACATCTGCTGGACTTAAACATCTGCTGGACTTAAACATCTGCTGGACTTAAACATCTGCTGGACTTAAACATCTGCTGGACTTAAACATCTGCTGGACTTAAACATAAGGCTGGACTTAAACATCAGCTGGACTTAAACATAAGGCTGGACTTAAACATCTGCTGGACTTAAACATCAGCTGGACTTAAACATCAGCTGGACTTAAAAATCTGCTGGACTTAAACATCAGCTGGACTTAAACATCAGCTGGACTTAAACATAAGGCTGGACTTAAACATCAGCTGGACTTAAACATCTGCTGGACTTAAACATCTGCTGGACTTAAACATCTGCTGGACTTAAACATCTGCTGGACTTAAACATCTGCTGGACTTAAACATCTGCTGGACTTAAACATCTGCTGGACTTAAACATCTGCTGGACTTAAACATCTGCTGGACTTAAACATCTGCTGGACTTAAACATCTGCTGGACTTAAACATCTGCTGGACTTAAACATCTGCTGGACTTAAACATCTGCTGGACTTAAACATCTGCTGGACTTAAACATCTGCTGGACTTAAACTCTGCTGGACTTAAACATCTGCTGGACTTAAACATCTGCTGGACTTAAACATCTGCTGGACTTAAACATAAGGCTGGACTTAAACATCTGCTGGACTTAAACATCTGCTGGACTTATTAAACATCTGCTGGACTTAAACATCTGCTGGACTTAAACATCTGCTGGACTTAAACATCTGCTGGACTTAAACATAAGGCTGGACTTAAACATCTGCTGGACTTAAACATCTGCTGGACTTAAACATCTGCTGGACTTAAACATCTGCTGGACTTAAACATCAGCTGGACTTAAACA
This sequence comes from Lumbricus rubellus, assembly GCA_945859605.1. Taxonomy (NCBI): domain Eukaryota; kingdom Metazoa; phylum Annelida; class Clitellata; order Crassiclitellata; family Lumbricidae; genus Lumbricus; species Lumbricus rubellus. The sequence goes on along the minus strand of OX243828.1, from coordinate 28,962,383 downwards.
TCTGCTGGACTTAAACATCTGCTGGACTTAAACATCTGCTGGACTTAAACATCTGCTGGACTTAAACATCTGCTGGACTTAAACATCTGCTGGACTTAAACATCTGCTGGACTTAAACATCTGCTGGACTTAAACATCTGCTGGACTTAAACATCTGCTGGACTTAAACATCTGCTGGACTTAAACATCTGCTGGACTTAAACTCTGCTGGACTTAAACATCTGCTGGACTTAAACATCTGCTGGACTTAAACATCTGCTGGACTTAAACATAAGGCTGGACTTAAACATCTGCTGGACTTAAACATCTGCTGGACTTATTAAACATCTGCTGGACTTAAACATCTGCTGGACTTAAACATCTGCTGGACTTAAACATCTGCTGGACTTAAACATAAGGCTGGACTTAAACATCTGCTGGACTTAAACATCTGCTGGACTTAAACATCTGCTGGACTTAAACATCTGCTGGACTTAAACATCAGCTGGACTTAAACATCTGCTGGACTTAAACATCTGCTGGACTTAAACATCTGCTGGACTTAAACATCAGCTGGACTTAAACATCTGCTGGACTTAAACATCTGCTGGACTTAAACATCTGCTGGACTTAAACTCTGCTGGACTTAAACATCTGCTGGACTTAAACATCTGCTGGACTTAAACATCTGCTGGACTTAAACATCTGCTGGACTTAAACATAAGGCTGGACTTAAACATCTGCTGGACTTAAACATCTGCTGGACTTAAACATAAGGCTGGACTTAAACATCTGCTGGACTTAAACATCTGCTGGACTTATTAAACATCTGCTGGACTTAAACATCTGCTGGACTTAAACATCTGCTGGACTTAAACATCTGCTGGACTTAAACATAAGGCTGGACTTAAACATCAGCTGGACTTAAACATCTGCTGGACTTAAACATCTGCTGGACTTATTAAACATCTGCTGGACTTAAACATCTGCTGGACTTAAACATCTGCTGGACTTAAACATCTGCTGGACTTAAACATCTGCTGGACTTAAACATCTGCTGGACTTAAACATCTGCTGAACTTAAACATCTGCTGGACTTAAACATCAGCTGGACTTAAACATCTGCTGGACTTAAACATCTGCTGGACTTAAACATCTGCTGGACTTAAACATCAGCTGGACTTAAACATCTGCTGGACTTAAACATCTGCTGGACTTAAACATCTGCTGGACTTAAACATAAGGCTGGACTTAAACATCTGCTGGACTTAAACATCTGCTGGACTTAAACATAAGGCTGGACTTAAAAATCTGCTGGACTTAAACATCTGCTGGACTTAAACATCTGCTGGACTTAAACATCAGCTGGACTTAAACATCTGCTGGACTTAAACATCTGCTGGACTTATTAAACATCTGCTGGACTTATTAAACATCTGCTGGACTTAAACATCTGCTGGACTTAAACATAAGGCTGGACTTAAACATCTGCTGGACTTAAACATCTGCTGGACTTAAACATAAGGCTGGACTTAAACATCTGCTGGACTTAAACATCTGCTGGACTTATTAAACATCTGCTGGACTTAAACATCTGCTGGACTTAAACATCTGCTGGACTTAAACATAAGGCTGGACTTAAACATCAGCTGGACTTAAACATCTGCTGGACTTAAACATCTGCTGGACTTATTAAACATCTGCTGGACTTAAACATCTGCTGGACTTAAACATCTGCTGGACTTAAACATCTGCTGGACTTAAACATCTGCTGGACTTAAACATCTGCTGGACTTAAACATCAGCTGGACTTAAACATCTGCTGGACTTAAACATCTGCTGGACTTAAACATCTGCTGGACTTAAACTCTGCTGGACTTAAACATCTGCTGGACTTAAACATCTGCTGGACTTAAACATCTGCTGGACTTAAACATAAGGCTGGACTTAAACATCTGCTGGACTTAAACATCTGCTGGACTTATTAAACATCTGCTGGACTTAAACATCTGCTGGACTTAAACATCTGCTGGACTTAAACATCTGCTGGACTTAAACATCAGCTGGACTTAAACATCTGCTGGACTTAAACATCTGCACTTAAACATAAGGCTGGACTTAAACATCAGCTGGACTTAAACATCTGCTGGACTTAAACATCAGCTGGACTTAAACATCAGCTGGACTTAAAAATCTGCTGGACTTAAACATCAGCTGGACTTAAACATCTGCTGGACTTAAACATCTGCTGGACTTAAACATAAGGCTGGACTTAAACATCAGCTGGACTTAAACATAAGGCTGGACTTAAACATCAGCTGGACTTAAACATCTGCTGGACTTAAACATCTGCTGGACTTAAACATCTGCTGGACTTAAACATCTGCTGGACTTAAACATCTGCTGGACTTAAACATCTGCTGGACTTAAACATAAGGCTGGACTTAAACATCTGCTGGACTTAAACATAAGGCTGGACTTAAACATCTGCTGGACTTAAACATCTGCTGGACTTAAACATAAGGCTGGACTTAAACATCTGCTGGACTTAAACATCTGCTGGACTTAAACATCTGCTGGACTTAAACATCTGCTGGACTTAAACATCTGCTGGACTTAAACATCTGCTGGACTTAAACATCTGCTGGACTTAAACATAAGGCTGGACTTAAACATCTGCTGGACTTAAACATAAGGCTGGACTTAAACATCAGCTGGACTTAAACATCTGCTGGACTTAAACATCAGCTGGACTTAAACATCAGCTGGACTTAAAAATCTGCTGGACTTAAACATCAGCTGGACTTAAACATCTGCTGGACTTAAACATCTGCTGGACTTAAACATAAGGCTGGACTTAAACATCAGCTGGACTTAAACATAAGGCTGGACTTAAACATCAGCTGGACTTAAACATCTGCTGGACTTAAACATCTGCTGGACTTAAACATCTGCTGGACTTAAACATCTGCTGGACTTAAACATCTGCTGGACTTAAACATCAGCTGGACTTAAACATAAGGCTGGACTTAAACATCAGCTGGACTTAAACATAAGGCTGGACTTAAACATAAGGCTGGACTTAAACATCTGCTGGACTTAAACATAAGGCTGGACTTAAACATCTGCTGGACTTAAACATAAGGCTGGACTTAAACATCTGCTGGACTTAAACATCAGCTGGACTTAAACATAAGGCTGGACTTAAACATCAGCTGGACTTAAACATCTGCTGGACTTAAACATCTGCTGGACTTAAACATCTGCTGGACTTAAACATCTGCTGGACTTAAACATCTGCTGGACTTAAACATCTGCTGGACTTAAACATCTGCTGGACTTAAACATAAGGCTGGACTTAAACATCTGCTGGACTTAAACATCAGCTGGACTTAAACATCAGCTGGACTTAAACATAAGGCTGGACTTAAACATAAGGCTGGACTTAAACATCTGCTGGACTTAAACATAAGGCTGGATTTAAACATCTGCTGGACTTAAACATAAGGCTGGACTTAAACATCTGCTGGACTTAAACATCAGCTGGACTTAAACATAAGGCTGGACTTAAACATCAGCTGGACTTAAACATCTGCTGGACTTAAACATCTGCTGGACTTAAACATCTGCTGGACTTAAACATCTGCTGGACTTAAACATCTGCTGGACTTAAACATCAGCTGGACTTAAACATAAGGCTGGACTTAAACATCTGCTGGACTTAAACATCTGCTGGACTTAAACATCTGCTGGACTTAAACATCTGCTGGACTTAAACATCTGCTGGACTTAAACATAAGGCTGGACTTAAACATCTGCTGGACTTAAACATAAGGCTGGACTTAAACATAAGGCTGGACTTAAACATCAGCTGGACTTAAACATCTGCTGGACTTAAACATAAGGCTGGACTTAAACATCAGCTGGACTTAAACATCTGCTGGACTTAAACATCTGCTGGACTTAAACATAAGGCTGGACTTAAACATCAGCTGGACTTAAACATCTGCTGGACTTAAACATCTGCTGGACTTAAACATAAGGCTGGACTTAAACATCAGCTGGACTTAAACATCTGCTGGACTTAAACATCTGCTGGACTTAAACATAAGGCTGGACTTAAACATCAGCTGGACTTAAACATCTGCTGGACTTAAACATCAGCTGGACTTAAACATCTGCTGGACTTAAACATCTGCTGGACTTAAACATAAGGCTGGACTTAAACATCTGCTGGACTTAAACATCAGCTGGACTTAAACATAAGGCTGGACTTAAACATCAGCTGGACTTAAACATCAGCTGGACTTAAAAATCTGCTGGACTTAAACATCAGCTGGACTTAAACATCTGCTGGACTTAAACATCAGCTGGACTTAAACATCTGCTGGACTTAAACATAAGGCTGGACTTAAACATCTGCTGGACTTAAACATCAGCTGGACTTAAACATAAGGCTGGACTTAAACATCAGCTGGACTTAAACATCAGCTGGACTTAAAAATCTGCTGGACTTAAACATCAGCTGGACTTAAACATCTGCTGGACTTAAACATCTGCTGGACTTAAACATCTGCTGGACTTAAACATAAGGCTGGACTTAAACATCTGCTGGACATAAACATCAGCTGGACTTAAACATAAGGCTGGACTTAAACATCTGCTGGACTTAAACATCAGCTGGACTTAAACATCTGCTGGACTTAAACATCTGCTGGACTTAAACATCTGCTGGACTTAAACATAAGGCTGGACTTAAACATCTGCTGGACTTAAACATCAGCTGGACTTAAACATAAGGCTGGACTTAAACATCAGCTGGACTTAAACATCAGCTGGACTTAAAAATCTGCTGGACTTAAACATCAGCTGGACTTAAACATCTGCTGGACTTAAACATCAGCTGGACTTAAACATCTGCTGGACTTAAACATCTGCTGGACTTAAACATCTGCTGGACTTAAACATCTGCTGGACTTAAACATCTGCTGGACTTAAACATCTGCTGGACTTAAACATCTGCTGGACTTAAACATAAGGCTGGACTTAAACATCAGCTGGACTTAAACATCTGCTGGACTTAAACATAAGGCTGGACTTAAACATCAGCTGGACTTAAACATCTGCTGGACTTAAACATCTGCTGGACTTAAACATAAGGCTGGACTTAAACATCAGCTGGACTTAAACATCTGCTGGACTTAAACATCAGCTGGACTTAAACATCTGCTGGACTTAAACATCTGCTGGACTTAAACATAAGGCTGGACTTAAACATCAGCTGGACTTAAACATCTGCTGGATCTGATTGACTGAAGAGGGATCAACTTCTGGAGACATCCATCATCATCATCACCATCACCATCACCATCCCCATCATCATCATCATCATCACCATCACCATCATCATCATCATCACCATCATCATCATCATCCAAGCATGACAGAAACGTCACTCCTTTAACAGATCTGCAGAATCATTGGTCGAAAATATATCATAGAAAAGAAGAGGAGAAGAGGCAACTGAATCGTCTAATATTATAGGCTAATAAATAATAAAGATGTTTTTCTTTCGACAGAACTTACTCTCGACTCCGGAGTGAAATGGTAAGCCCAGCCCTCGTAAATGCTCCTCAGCAACTGGTTAGCGCTGGAGCTACTCGTGCGGCTCGACGACAGTCGCCTCCCTGCAGCTGCCGTTGCCATCGGATACAACAGATCTGATAATAATAGTATAATATAATTATATGTTATATATATATTATATATATATATGTGTGTGTGTGTGTCACTCCTTTTCCCTCTCGTCACCAACTGTTCGAAACAGTCAATCAAACCTCGAACGTTGTCTCACAGTCCAGTGCTAGAAAACTAGAAATCATAAACAACGTCCGTCACATACGACTCAAAACTACTGATAAAAGCAGTTGACATTAATTATTATTGCTTCGAAAACAGACAAGAAGAGAGACTTTTTCTTCTTCTTCCTACTCACACGTTTCACGCTTATCTGCTCAAGCGTATCGAAAACCACGTGACATGTATCAGCTCTTCTTCGATCGTGTAGCGCCTTTTCTTAGTTCTGCGCACACCCAGTATTTGGCCATTCCACTATTAATATTAAGCCTACTTCGTTATAAATTTATAATAATTATATTCTGACGCTTTAGCGCTATTTGCATCAATTCGCTGATTATAATCATAATTATATCCCTCACTCTCCAGATCTTGACGCTCTGTCTATCGACTTTTTTGAATGAACGCCTGTGCATAAGATGGCTCCCATGACTTCGCTAGTAGCTCTGGACTTATTTAGCCGACGATTGTTTCAACTTGACAAATTACCGTAATTTCAAAGGCCTATGTAAGAAGCCGATTAAGGGAACACTGGGATAGCCGACTGGGTTTCCTGGTGTTGACTTTTGAAGTTTTGGAATAGCCATAGCCCAGGGGCGGATCCAAGGGGGGCTTATCCGGCCATACCCCCCCCCCCCCCCCCATTTAGAAAACCCATGTATCGTGGCCCCCCCCCCATTTGGATTGAACATGCCGTGGAACAATGTATATATTGTACAATTTGCCCCCCCCCCCCTACTAAGAAATGCCCACGCATTGCGGCCTCCCATTTGGAAATGGCATGATGACTAAAAAAAACGTCATCAACTTATTTGGCGGACAAAATGGTATTATTTTCGCGAAAATGTGGCCGGATGACTAGAAAAAAAAAGGTCATCAACTTTTTTGGCGGATACGAAAGAAACATTTTCCAGACCCGGAAGGACAACCATTTTTCCCAGATCCAAGACCAACCAAGAATTTTTGGCCCCCACCCCCGTCCAAAGTTTCTGTATCCGCCCTTGCCATAGCCTATAGGTTACTTTAAGAATCTACTACTGTTTTGCGGTTGGCTTGGCATGTGAGACTCTCATAGATCATAAATCAAATTAACACAATCTTTGTTTCTATGAGATATTAGTAAGTTCAAGACGAGTCCTAGAAGTAAAACTAGACATTGTAAATTATTTGTTGTCTTAGATATTATTTAACATTAACAATCTCTTGCAGTTCATTATTATGCCTATTGTATAGGTGAAGGCATGGACTCCGAAGTCCACTCGCATGACAGTGTGTGTATTCGCTAGATTGCGCTAGAATCCCATCGGTTCCAATGCACTCGCAAGGTGGTCACGGACTCACGGGTTCTATCGGACGCGGACTGTAAGTTACTACTTTGGGGTAGTAAATGCATGGTCTCAAAAATAAATATGCATTGTGCTTATAGCCTCAATTGAAGTTACTTTGACCCAGTCTTTAAATATCATGGAGCCATAATAAAAAAAAAACTTGCTGCATCCATTTAAATTTACCTTCTGCATATCTGCCAACTTTTAATTTTCTCTCTGACCTGCAAAGTGCAAATAACTTTTGAATCGACAACTTCAAGAAATTGTTGAATGGCATGATGAAACTGGATTCTTTGTCCGATGAACTATAATTGTTATAGAAGATCAAGTTGATCAGCAGACCGGAGAGGGTGGGAAGAGGGGTTTCTGCATCAAGTCACAAAAGTATTTAGGAGCTTGTCCATTTGTGTTTACATGTATGTATGCTATAATTTAAATGTCACATCATAAATTCCCCGCTTTGTATTATTGGAAAAGACATTCTATCTTTTACACCTCCTGTAGCTTTTAATCCCACGGAGCAAGTTTTCAAGTATCCATTCAAACAATGCGCCTACAGCTTGCTAACCCTAACATTTGTGACACAACTGAGAGAAATTGTGGGGGAGAGAGAATTTGGTCATGTTCCCTCCCCAGGTTTTAAA